>OZ010674.1:15241591-15333539 GCA_963932185.1 Troglohyphantes excavatus
ACATGCAAGATTTTAACAAACATAAAATGTTTTATTTGTTCATTTTTAATTATATAAAATCCTTGAAATGTTATAAATGTCTAGCAAAACAGCAACATTTCAAAGACCGTTAATTTTAAAACAAAAATCAATCAAAGTTCATATTAGCATGCTTACGTATTTTAAAATTAAGTAGGCATTTTTTACGTTGTAACATCACACTTAGAAATTGAGTGAAATAACTAGTAAAATTATTTTATCTGTAAAAAGCTGGTAACTCCCTTGGAACAGTCGTTTGTGAATGCTCATCTACGCAGAGCAGTCAATTTTGTTATTAAGGTCATTTTATTTTGAGAATTTTGCTTTATAATAATTTTGGCGTTCAACATAAATAAAAAATTTTGAAAACGGAATTCACTTATCCATTTACAACAATTAAAAATTTGAATAGGAATTCACATATCCCGTATATTTTAATTAGAAAACTTTGCTTTAAGTTGCAGACGTATAAACAAATGTGTAATTACTCTGCTATTTTTTGCACAAACTGTAAGATCTCGCTTGTTAAAGCAGTTAAAGTTATTGTGGCCCAATTTAAGACTGTCCGGAGATGGGAACAGGGACTGATTTACCATTAGGCTCGTTAGATCTGGGCATAGGGCTCCGCCTTCAAAGGTTTAGCTTTTATATAGTTACTCATAAATTGTAGAAAAGTTAGTTATTATTGATATTTTTTAGAACTTTTAAGCAATTTTTCCAAAAAGTTTTAATTTCCTATATTTTAAAAGAATATTTAACATATGCGAGATTTTCATTCTTCAAAAAAATTTTTTACAAGATCCCCCCCTCTCCCTCAACAGTGCTATCGTGCCTATAGTATTTAAATTTCTAAATCAAGCACTGGGTAGGATAGATTAAAAAAAAAAGACGTCTTTGTTTGGACCTCTTTTTTTTCTAATCTTTTGACGTCCCGAAATTATGTCATGGGGTCCCAATTTTTTTTTGCAGAAATATAACTATTTTTTTATAATTCATAAAAGTACTCCATTTTAAGATATTTTAAATCTAATGGGTCTAGGTACAAATTAAAAAGTTAACTCTTATAAAATTGACTAAATGTGTTCAAAAATATTTGTCAACCAGCATGTGTGTGTACAAGAATATAATTAAAACTTCTATACAGTGAAAAAAAATCTTTTGCGCGATGGTGGTCTAGATCAATCAAAAGGGGAACATTTTATGCGATGCTAAATTCTCTTAAATAAAAAGTTATTATTTAGAATACTTCTTACCAAAATTCAAGAGTGCTGAAATACAGTTGATATAACTCCTATCAAAAGACAAATCGAGTGTCCTACGATTTAGTTTCCAGATCAACAACGATCCATTAAATTATTAGTGCAGTTTGTTGATGAACTTTTGCGTTCATTTAATTCAAAATAGATGTTCAGAAGTTTATTACAATGACATCAATCTGTGTCAAATTTTCTATAAATTCCTTTAATTTCATAAAGCAAATACTAAAAGCCAAATCTGTCTGGCATGTTTGCATTTGCTTCGCTGCTCCTCATTTATCGTGTTATCTGGCCCGGTTTAAAAAGATCTTACTAAATTGCACGATATATTAAAGAACTATACAAAATGTAAATTCCCATTTTAAAATTACAATATAATTGTCGATCTCTAAATATTCCTTTGGATTTTTAAAACGAGTATAAAAATATTGGTTAAGTTCATATATGTTGTATTGCTTATTAGATGCCAAAAATTGTTTTAGTTGTAGTTTAGTTTAATAGTAGATTTCCAATTATCCGGATCAATTAAGGGACCAGATCCCGTCCGGATAATCGGATATCCGAATAATTGGAGTTCTACTGTACATATAATTAGAATTATGGAAATAGGATATTTCTTAGTAAAAAAAAGAATTATTTTTCTTTGATATGTAATGTAAGGTATGTAATTTGGTATGTATTGTAACTGTTTTTTATAATTTAACAATAAGAAACTTATAAAATGTAGATTTATTTTTTCTCAAAGGGATCCGGATAATTGGTGATCCTCAAAGCGATCCGGATACTTAGTGATCCTCAAAGCGATCCGGATAACTGGAGTTCGGATAGTTGGAGTTCTGCTGTATTTCAGCCATGCATTAATATAAAATGTGTCCAGAAAGTATGTTTTTGTTTGTATTTATCTTACTATAATTTAAACTGTGTATTGTTTAGACCATCTAGTTTATTTTTAAACTATTTATTTGATATTTATAAAAATAATATACAGTAATTCATTAAAATAAAATTATTAAAAAAAAATATTTTTAATTGACAGATATATTTTACCGTTTGGTGCATTTTTTTCCTTTAGTTCATAAAAGTATTGGAAGTTTATTAAATAAAATCTGCATAGTCTATGAATTAGAAAATTAAAAAACTAAATGATCACTCTATATCAATGAGAGAAATGCAACCTCGAAATAAACCTTAGATTGTTAAAACTAAAACAAATGAACATAAATATTCATGAATAGCTGAAAAATAATATAATTTCCGGTTACAACAACTGACCCGTGAAGTTCAATGCATTATTTATTCCCATTTTAAACGCTAATGTGCGTTGTTTGAACCTCATAAAATATCACGATTTCGCTCACACAAACAGCATTAAGATATTTGTCAACCTAACTTCCATTGTTTATTGTTTTTCTGACGACAACAATGACATGTTTCAGTTTATTGTTAACTTTCTTATTTATTAGGTGCTTTGAGTTTTGAAATAGTTTGCTTTAGTAATGTAGACTATAGTTCTCACTTAGTAGTGTTTTAATCACTTAGTAATGTTTTAATCACTTAGTAATGTCACTTTAATAATGTTTTAATAATTGCAACTTAAATAACAACATTCAATCATGCAGTTTTATTTTAGCATTTACCATATCTATGAATTTAAATATGTTTTTTTTTCTATTTTTTCTATTTTAAATAAACACATATAGAAAGAGAGAATATGTACGCATTGATTCATAAAAATTGCTTATTGCATTGATTCATAAAATGTATCCAATTTCATTGTTTTTTGTTATTTAATACAAAAACATATATTGTTTGCACATTCGTTAAATACCATTAGTAAGTAAATTGCATAAAATTCTAAAAATTTTATAAATGTGTTTTAATTAATCTGCTTTTCATTTCATCATTTTAGAATTATTTATGGCAGTATGGGCTGAACTTGAGTTTCTGAACAGATACACAATGGTCTATTAGAATTGGTTCGGTATCGAACTGAAGACCCTCCAATCTGAAGAGATGTAATGTTCCCACCAGTCAATTACAAACATAATTTTCTCCTTATGAATATATAAGGTTATATTAATTTAAAAAGCTTTTCTTTATCAAGAATATTACTGGCTTTAGTAAAAATCAAAAACTAAAAGACTAGCATTTTACATAATATCTAATATTTTTTTATTACAACATTTCCAAAAATTATATTATAAATAACATATAGTTTTTACGTAACGAATACTTTAAAAGTTTAAGAGGTTTAAAGTATGAATATATTTAAATTATTTTTTATTAATTTGGAGTCAGTTCAATCATTCATTTTAGCAATAAGTGTCAATTTATAACGAATATGAATAGTAACTCTACTATAAGTTGTTACACAAATTTGAAGACAGTAATCAGATGATCTTTAATTTGATTTTTCGTCCATATTACATAACATTTAAAAAATATTCAGTAAATTATCTTTCTAATATTTGATAGGATATTTTTAGAAAAACCTTCTTTGAATTTAAGTAACTATTTTTTGTTCAACTTGCAATTTGAGCTCAATTTGTTCCTTTTTGACAGTTTGCAAAATTAATTCTTCCAAAATAACAAAAAATTTCGTCGTTTTTTGATTTTTTCATTCATCACATTACTTTTTTAAAACATGTAATCGAAACGAAGCAAGTTTAACTAAAATCCAATACGAATAACTACTTTTAACGTTAAAATAAAGTGCACTGTATTAACTTGGGAAATTAAATTAATAATAATTTTTCTCTGTTCATCTGAATATATACAGACAAACTTGACGGATGTGTAATGACATATGCTCCTTTAAAAATAATCGTTAATATCTTCCAAAATTTATGAAACGACGAACTGTTTTTAAGGTTTTTAATGAGTCGTGAAATATGTATACCAATTTGTTCCGAAATGAGTTTGGTATTTTTGTCAAATAAGTTCAATTAGGAACCTATTACAAAATATTTTATTAAATTTAAGAAACGACTTTTAGCAGTACAGCTAAAAATATATTATAATAAGCTCACTACATTCTTCCTAGATTATATATTTTTTGTCAACTCGTCTAAAGCAAATATTCTGATACAATTCGAAAAAAATATCTTCCCGAATTTCCTACAACAGAAACCGATTGTTCACTATAGCGTTAGGCTATATTCCTTAAGTACCTCAATATATAATCAACCAAAAATCGCATAACAGCAAGAAAACTAAACACCCGATAAGATCAAACAAACTTAGAGGTCATCAACATCTCAAACCAACAAACATCCCGAATTCCTCGAACTACAAAAACCATAAAACGTTTAAATAATTACAAACACCACTTTCAACCATTGCAGACCAAAGAAAACTCACCCCTACACCATAGATCAACAACAATACCATTCCCAAAACATCCAATCAGACGCCAGAATTCCCAACCTTAATCCCTGTTAAAGCCTTATTTTTGTATAAGATTGAAATGGATTTGATGATGTGACCAAATGGCCAGGAACAATACTATACTCACCATAAAAGGCAACCGTAAATCGCACCCCTTTGTCCTTTATAGGCGAAAATGTGATTGGTTTAGAAGGAGCGCACATTAACAAGGGGCGACAAATTGCCAGGGCTCTGATTCCTTGATGGCCGACGCCTCAATAAAAACACCCTGGGGTAATAGGAATAACACATCAGGGGAATTAAAGGAACGTCAAATTTAGTTGATATTTTTGGCGAGATTCGATGGTAAGGTGTGAAATACATTTTCATTTAATTCGAGAAATGCAGAAATTGTCATGTAAGTTGTATTACTTCTCAATTTACTACTGTGATTTTACACTTTTATTAAAAATAAGATGATTTTTTTATTTTAAATGTATCGTATAAAATTTTTAAGTGTTAAATATATTTTTTGTAGATTAATAGAAAAATGTATTTTAAAACAAATCGAAACTGAAAATGAGCTATTTGTACCTTCTTTGAATGCACATGGATTTCTAGCTTGTTTTAAATTTAAGTACCTAATTTTTTTTGTTTTAAATTTAAGTAATTATGAATTAGAAGGATTTTATATGTTATATTATTTTTGGCGAGGTTCGATGGTAAGGTGAGAAATAAATTTTCATTTAATTCGAGAAATGCAGAAATTGTCATGTAAGTTGTATTACTTCTCAATTTACTACTGTGATTTTACACTTTTATTAAAAATAAGATGATTTTTTTATTTTAAATGTATCGTATAAAATTTTTAAGTGTTAAATATATTTTTTAGATTAATAGAAAAATGTATTTTAAAATAAATTTAAACTGAAAGTGAGTTATTTGTACCTTCTTTGAATGCACATGGATTTCTAGCTTGTTTTAAATTTAAGTACCTAATTTTTTTGTTGTTTTAAGTTTAAGTAATTATGAATTAGAAGAATTTTATAATTTATATTTATAAATTGCTTCTAATATATAATTTCAAACACGCATTATATTGTATATTTTTATTAAGATAAAATTCTCAGTTAATTTGCGCAATATTAATTTGTGTGTTTTTAATAATTTAATTAATTTTAGAAAACATTTATTGAGTATAAATATACGCTCTTCTGTCACAATTTTTATAGTGAATTATTATACTTTATCATACCAACATATATTTTAAATCTAATTAATATTTCTTTTTGTATTTAAGAAATTATAAATGTACTGTTATTAAATGTATATGAAATTACTGTACAAATTGTATAAAAATGTAGTAAGCAGGTTTAAATGTAACATTCTGATAAATTTCTGTTTCATGTTCATATTGTAAATTTATTAAAAATAATTGTAAGTTTAATTACTAAAATATAAATAACTGTATCTTAAAATAAGGGTATTTATAGATCCGACATTCTAAATATTATTGTTATAATATTAAGTAATTTTTCTTAGTTTTTTTTAGCTGGTTACTTCTATTAAACCATATCAATTGATGTTTACATTTTGAAGTTTTTCATACAAGTGTTTAAATTTTTTTCTTCTTATAATGAACATCAGAAAATATGGTTTATTCACAACGAAGTGTAAATTCTTTAAAAAAGACAAACTCAACTGTAAATAAGGTTAATAAATATTATAAAATGCTATTGAAAGAAGATATATTAAAAAATTTTAACTTTGAGAACAAGAACGTTGCACAAATAACATCGTTTCCAGAATATTTTATTAAGAGTAGTTCAATTTTATTTCTCCTATAAAAAACTAGTATCGTTAAATGCAAATTAATATACTATAAAATTAACATTGCTAATTAATATTATCTATTTTTGTTCAATATCAAAGAAATTTATTCATATTTATGTTATATTTATCAAGCAAATTTCATAACCAATATTTTTCTCTGGTAAAACATTTTTAACCGAAACATTTAGATATTTATGTTTTTTCTAATGTAAAATATTTAATATTAATAAATGTAGAATTCAATTGTATAATACAAGTTCAATATTCAAATTTTAATGTTTTGTTTTCAATTACTTTTTGTAAACAACATAAATAAGGAAATCAATATAGTTTGAAATCTTTAATATCTTATTTAAATATCTAGTTATTGTTATGGATTATTGTAGTATATTAACCATATTAATATGTTTTATTAATATTGTACAATTGTACTACGCAAAAGTAAGTATTTGACTATGCGATATGTTATTCCAAATACATTTATTCCCTTATTTTTCAGCTGACTGCAAAACAAGTCATTTCTTATTTTAAAAAAATTACCAACATAAATATTATCAGAAACACTTTAAAAAACTTATTGTGTGTGAGCCATTACAAAATTCCTTATCATAGAACTGAAACTGTTTCAAAACAGAACAATGTTATAACATAAAATTTCGCATTTGTTTCATTAACTGCTATTTAGTGAAGATTTACAATTTTGCTAATATGTGAACATTATGTATATTTTAATGAAATTTGAACTTGTTAGTTTTGGAAAAGACATAAATTCAAAATATATTCTTTGTTGCTCAAGAGCCTTGTTACTTTTCAAATTTATATATTTTAAATTTTTATTATTATATTTAGTAAATTATTTAAAATATGCCCAGCGATTTTTTTAGCAATAAAATTATTAAAAACAAATCATGACAACTTTGCTCTAAGAACTTTAAATAAAAAACAATATATAAACAGGAATGTTAAATAAAATGGTATAAAAAATTGACTTGATTCGAGAGGAAATCAGCTCTTTCATTTGCAACATGAGAATTCTGTTGACAAGTTTTTTCCCTGGTGGTGAGGTGAGCTGTTTTTTCCTGAAACTTGTCCAGATTTTAACATACATTTAATGCTTATGTTTATTTAGCTTTGTATTTATGAAGAAACTATTCGTTTAGTTACTTACTGCAAGTATCAAAATATATTTTACGAATATTTACGAAAGCTCAATTTTAGGATAACTTTTATGAAGTATTTGTAAATAAAAATTCATTCATAATCAAAACATTGTTTCGTAACTTTGAAGAAAATAAGTCAATCTCTGTTTTAAAAAAAATCTAACTTTTTTCACCGATCATTTCATAAAATGTTTTTAAAAATATTAATTATTGTAAATTTATTATTTAAAAAAAATAAGTTTTCTAAAAATAAGAATTGACCCTTTTAAACCCAAAAGTGGAGTTGAAAAAAGCAAAACTTACTTGATGAAGTCTTTCCACTTCGCTTACAGAGAAAATATTTTCTAAATGGGCATAGCACGCAAAAATACGCTCTATATATAGAAACCAACTTTCCTCAGTGAACTCTCGGCATTCCATCTTGCCCCCGAATAAAGACTCGCAGTTTTTATTGATCCTCGTGCACCACGCAATATGCGCGCGCTTTTGGGCCAGTGCGCGAAGCTCCCCTGAAAAACTCTTTCATCTCTTAAAAATCGCTTGCTCCTCCCTTCTTTGTCATCCCCTTAAATCCATACCTTGTATTATAGTATATTCCACGGTGAAGCCTCAATATATCGTTATCGTTTATAGCTGCCATTACTTTATTGAAGTCACAATTGCCTCGTTTTAGGGTTGCGGGTCTAAAGGTCTGGTACAATGTACGATACTTGAAAAAAAAATCTCGCCAAGAAAATTGAAGCGATTGCCTGAAATCAAAAATATTCCAATTTCTTAATTTTAGTATATTTATCAATTGAATTACTCTAAAATGATAAATTTGTTCTTGTGATAATCTCACACTTCTTGAGGAAACATTAATGGAAAATTTTGGTAAAATTTTTTTGTGGAACCTCAATTCTTGTTTCCTATTCTTTTTTCTTGTTTCCTATTCTTTTTTCTTGTTTCCTATTCTTTTTTCTTGTTTCCTATTCTTTTTTCTTGTTTCCTATTCTTTTTTCTTGTTTCCTATTCTTTTTTCTTGTTTCCTATTCTATTCTTTTTTAATGAATTTTGATTTTTTTTTATAGTTTGAATGTCTTTTAAACAGAATTTCTGATGATAAATACATTACATTTTTCAGTTTCATCAAATATGGTTTTTAATTTGTACTTTGTGTTTATATATAATGTAGACATATGTTTTATGCCGAAAAGCTTTAGTTACAAATGTCTGAGTTTCGACTTTGTACTTATCTTATAAAAATACTACAGTATACACTAAAAATTGTTATCATATAAAAAATTTTATATCTTATTTTATCTGCTTTGACACTTATTGAGATTTACTGAAATACTTTTTTTAATTGTCTGTGATTGTAAACAAAAGCTTCCAGAAACGGATAATTCTGCGATAACTCAATTTTGCAATAAATAATATTGCAAAATAAAACCATTCTATAAATATCCAAACCCCTTACTGAACTGAAGTAGCGCGATTAATGCAAAATTATATCTACAATTTTGTTGTAACAGTATTATATTTTTTTCCTCTTAGTTTTAAACATGAAATTTAAAGTCTATGCAGTTTTATCCCATATAAAATTATGTTTTGAAACTTTTATGGAATTGATCACTTTTTATTATTAAACACCAGATTCTTGAGTAAATACGTTATACTTTTGTAAAAGTGGATCAAAATAAATATACATTTTAAAATCTGCAAGAACTTAATTTTTTTTCTTAAACCCTACGTTTATTCTACAAAATTTATAGCACATAGGTAAGAATTCATATCAAAATTGAAAGTATAAAATTTAGTTGTAATGAATACAATTAGAAACCACTGCTTTAACTATTGTAAAATAGGACAAATATATTATTAGCTGGATTATACACGATGGGTCCTAGTGATAAAAGATGACGGTTTCTTAGTGGTAACCGTCGCCAATAACCCACTGTGCAGCTCTAGTGCGACATTAATTAACCAAACCAAACCTTAGTGGTAATATGATAGAAAAAAGAAAGAAAAAGTTTTATATCGTATGCATGCGCAAAATCCTACACTTTATAAACAAATTATCTTACTTCTATTGTTTTTTTTCTTTCACAATTTAGTAAAATGAATGTACAACCCTGTAACATTAAACTATGATATGTCGATTTTCCCTTGGATTCTTCATGTGCAATGCGAATTATTATTTAAAATAATCTCTTACTTTTATTGATACAAATATATTTAATTACTAATATTTATTTAATTAAAAATAAATATGAAATCGTCATTGAAACACTATTTTAGTCGCCAATTGGCGATAGTAACGTATACTGAATTTCAACTTCAATTGTACAATAGACATTGCATAAAAAGAGTTCCTCAGGATAAAGACATCGCAGCTGCTATACAAAGCTGACTGTGTGCTTCCGATGCTTATTTGTTGAGTCATATCCTTATAGGGTGATGCATAGCCTCTAAGAAACTTCTTGGGTGGGTCTGCGTACAACAGTGACATTTTATGTCGTTTGGGCCATTGAAATCGAGCGAAAAAGAACACGTAAAATATTTCAAGGAGGCCTTTAATGTAAAGTTATGGGGCAGTTGGCTTTCACGGAAGAAAATGCTGATTTGGTGTATGGGTCAAGAGTAATGGGGCAGTCAGTGGAGGTATTCTATACTATTAGTATTGTATAGGGGCATAATGGTACTGTAACGTAGAATATGTATTAGAAAAGGAAGTTAGAGCTCTCAAGGCCAAACCATCTGTGATGTATCTAAATTTAGTAAACAGAATTATTTTGGCACCAGTAACTTATTGTGAGTTGCGGCATTTTTTGCAAAATTTATATTTAGTTAATATTTTATATTAATAAGTATTTTTGGTTTTAAATGTATTTATAAGTTTTGATGACTGCGCGGTTATACATCGACATATTGGTGGGATAAGCAAAAGCTAAATTAATTTTCATATCCAAACTCTAAAAAATATTGTTGACTGTGTTCTATCCCGTATTCTATTTATTTTTTAGTTTGAAATCGTGAACGAATTTAAAAAAAAAAAAAAATTGTTAGAAAAATGTTTAACACAAGTATTTTAAACACTAATATTTAAATGACGTGGTGCTTAATTTTTTAATAAACTATGTTTTTAAAGTTATCTGAATATATGAATATTGAAATGTTTTAGCTTTTGCACATACAAAAGTTATATATAAAAATTAATTTGTTAAGGCCTAGTATATGTTATTCAGTTTATGTTACTCTCCTCACTTGGCTGAAAATATTGATTATGTTGACAAATAGTGAGCGTATTACAGTGTAAGAATTTATATTAAAAGAATATTAAGTTTTATTATCATTACATTGGCTAAAAGTGAGTTATCAAAAAGCTGTTATAGATGATACGCTTAAAAAAATCATTATAAAATACAGATTTATGCACTTACGGCTTTTTATATTTAATAAAGAAAGTATCAATTTTTTTTAATAATGTTTACAACATTTAAATTGTGCGCACTATTAGTCGCTCGCACACGTTATGATGTTGGATTGGAAAAGAAGGTTCAATACTATGGTCACTCTCCACTTAAACTATTAAAATTAACTTTGAATTGCTAATTTTATTCTGAAGAATGTAGAGACATCGCGATAAATTTAAAACAGGGTTATGTTTGTTATTTTATTTATCTTTTCCCAACAGTTCGTGAATGACAATTTTAGTTAGTAAAAATGAAGCAGCTATGTATATGTAAATAATATTATATTTACAGCTTAAGTATATTTTAAGCAAATTTTACGACTGCCCAATTACGCTCTATTTTCCAAAAAGTGACGAAAGTCCCAGCTTTGAAACCATATTGACGAGAATGTTATATTTTTTATAATTATCTATACACATATTTAATGCCTTGAATTTCCTAAGTCTCATATTGAATTTTTATTTGATCATTTTTTTATTTATTACTGCTCATGTTTAATTTAGGACAGCCTATATTTAATTTATAACTACCCATTTAAGCCACGACTACCCATTAAAATAGACCCTGCTCTACACTTTGAGCATGAATGGTCTGTAGTAGAGAGAATATGCCATCATAATCGTGAAGCCCACATCTCAGAGCGAAAGACCCATATCACGTGCCATCTCTTTAAAATTATGAATTAAAAAATACTCGCGATTAGCTGATGTATTGAGAAATGTGTAACAGTGAAAATTTATGAGTGGAATGACGTAATTAACCACGTGTCTGAGGCCATACATTTTGGCTTCACTTTGACGTTAGCGAGAGTTACGTCATGACTCCTCTACTACAAAGGATCCATGCTCGAAGGCTCTACAGTACTTATTTTCTTTAAGTATGAAAATCCCAAGTATTGTGGAGGCCTCCGTGGGCGAGCGGTTAAAGGCGTCAGCTGGGAATACGAATGTTCCTGGTTCGATGACAGACAATGGACTTGACAAAGAAAAGTAAAAAGTAGTGATCTTGTGATCGGAGGGTTGCCAGCTTCGCTACAAAATACTAGAAAAGTCGTCCAGAACATCCGCAAAAATTAACGGCGTGTATACGGGACTGGTGCACGATAAATCTGATCAGAGTCCAAAGTCCCGACGTCTATTGAAGGCGTTGGGTGCCAGTTCAGGTGCTTCCTCGTCATTTGACCATGGTTCAAAAATACGAGGCATCGTTCCCGGGTCTTTCCTTTGAGATATGCCCCGAACCGTCGCCAATATCCCACTGTGCAGCTCTAGTGCGAAGTTATTTTAATAAAACCAAACCAACCCAAGTATTGTGTTTTACAAGTGGGTAATTTTGTGTATGCATTCGCAAACAAATTACCCCTTAAAATTAGCGAACAATAAAATTCATTTAGAGTTATGCTTATGTCTGGTATAGCAGCCTAATCATGGTCGTTTGGATGGTTAACTAACATCACACTAGAGCTACACTAGGCTATTGGTGACGGTTCGGGGTTTATCTCGAAGTAAAGACTCGGGAAAACACTGCCTCGAATTTTTGAACTATGATCAGATGACGAAGACAACACCCGAGCTCCTAATCATGTAATACAACGCATCTTACTATGTAACTGGGCTAATCATGCAATCCAGCCTATTTTAACTAAGATGGGCAGCGATAATGTAAGAATATTGAAATAGGTTAAGTCACCAGTTACCGATTACATACCAGTTACCGACCATGCACCAGTTTTCAAGCATTTGAAGTGCGACGTTAATTAACAAAACCAAGCATTTGAAAATATATTTAAAACTAAGAAGTTATCATATGATTTTAAACGTCCAAATAACATTTATTGGTTTGGTTTGGTTTGGTTAATTAACGTCGCACTAGAGCTGCACAGTGGGCTATTGGCGACGGTTCGGGGCCCATTTCGAAGGAAATACCCGGGAACGATGCCTCGTATTTTTGAACCATGGTCAGAAGGCGAGGATTACATCTAAATATTTATAGGGATAAATGTTATTCAAAAGTGTTTACATTTTAGGTAAATTTCATTTTACAGTCTAATGTCACGTTCAGTAGTCCCAGGGATTTTTATGTCTGGGACTGGTCGATGTTTTTAATTATTAGGTAATTGGGACAATTACCTCAGCACATTCACTTACTCTCATGAATTTCATCATGGCTGAATAAGTATCTCACTAAAGCTGCATAACGAGCTATTAGCGACTCTTTGGAATGTATCCCACAGTAAAGACCCGGGAACGATGTCTAATAAATTTGGACCATCGTCAGATGACGAGGACAATCTTCGAGCTGGCACCCCATTCTTTGAATTTTTACGTAATGATTGAAGTACTCATATTTCAACAATCGCCCATTGTATAGCTATAGTGTGACGGCAATTCAAAACATCCCAGTTGATTTCAAATCGGCTTCTTAGTTGTTTTCCTCGTCATCTGACAATGAATCCAAATTACGAGGCAATGTAAATGGGTCTTTCTTTCAAAATGGATCGCGAACCGTCGCGAGGGGTCGTAACCTCGAGATACCGTCGTCGACAAGCGGGTTGCGAATCGGAATACACCTGATACAAAAGACTTGATAAAAATGTAAAATGAAGTGAACTTGGATTCGGAAGGCGAAATAACAATACGTCGTGCGAAATACTCCAAGGTTGGTTTGGTTTGGTTAATTTACGTCGCACTAGAGCTGCACAGTGGGCTATTGACGACGGTTTGGGGTCTATCTCGAAGGAAAGACCGGGGAACACATACACATTCACACACACATTCATTCATACCTGCACCTCGTTATTTTAGAACCATGGTCAGATGACGATGAAATACTCCAAGACAAAAATATTGATTTACTGCGTGTATGTACTGCGCATGTCTGACCGACTATTAGTATGCGAGTAATATGCCGAGTATACCTTCGAACTGATGACGACATCGTAAGCAGTAGACCCGGTGTATATCAAAGACATACGCAACTACAAACACAGTGTTTACAATGCTTTCTATTTTGATCCAATTTATTGGATGTTTACAACTATATAATTATGTAAGTTGATTTTTAAGTATCTCTAGTTTCACTTAATGATTTATGGGTTGTTGGAGGCCCACGAGTTTTGCGCATGCTCGGAAGAAATATGAAAGCACACTGCATCGGCATTTTTTTATTCCTACGGTCTTATTATTGCTCTACAGACTTGACTTATTGAAGCGTGTTGGTGAGATGGAGTGTATTGGCTAACGGTTTTTCGAAGTGATAGTACTAATAGTATATCAATTACTCTCTCTGTTTGCGGGAGCCCCAGTTGCTCAGTTGGTAAGGCGTTCAGCTACTAATCAGAGGATTGGTGGTTCGAATCCGTGCCATGGACTTGACATAGAAAAGTAAAAAAGTAGTGATCTTGCGATAGGAGGGTTGCCAGCTTCGCCACAAAAATACTAGAAAGTTGTCCAGAATATCCAACAAATTATACTGGCGTGTATACGGGACTGGTGCACGTTAAATCTGATCGGGGTCCAAAGTCCCGACGTCTATTGAAGGCGTTGGGTGCCAGTTCAGGTGTTTCCTCGTCCTCTGACCATGGTTCTAAAATAACGAGGTGCATGTATGAATGTGTGTATGAATGTGTGTGTGAATGTGTATGTGTTCCTGGTTCTATCCTTCGAGATTGACCCCGAACCGTCGCCAATAGCCCACTGTGCAGCTCTAGTGCGACGTTGATTAACAAAACCAAACCAAACCAAACCAACTCTCTGTTTGCGCTGGTAATATGGTCGAAGACAAAGGGGAAACATTGTTGTTCCTTCTAATCTCATTAGAGGCGAGTTGAGGGACTGTAAAACAATAACTGTGCTGTACGATGGAACATAGTTAAACGGTTCAGCCAAGTAGACAGCGGAATACATCCCACAGTGGAGAAAGGAGCAAGGAAGTGGGTTCATCGGGTGAGTTTTCTGTAGAATTGCTGGACGGGTATGAGTTTATTACCGGAAGATCTATACCAAGGTGCTGGTGGAATCAAAAGATGATTTACCAATAGGTAGATTAGGTCCGGGCCTAAGGCTCCCATCTTTAGGGGCTGCTACAATTATTTAATAAACTAATAGTATGAATGTGTATGTGTTCCCGGTTCTTTCCTTCGAGATAGAGAGCCCCAGTTGCTCAGTTGGTAAGGCGTTCAGCTACTGATCAGAGGATTGGTGGTTCGAATCCGTGAAATGGACTTGATATAGAAAAGTAAAAAAGTAGTGATCTTGCAATCGGAGGGTTGCCAGCTTCGCTACAAAAATACTAGAAAGTCGTCCAGAATATCCAACAAATTATACTGGCGTGTATACGGGACTGATGCACAATAAATCTGATCGGGGTCCAAAGTCCCGACGTCTATTGAAGGCGTTGGGTGCCAGTTCAGGTGTTTCCTCGTCATTTGACCGCGGTTCTAAAATAACGAGGTGCATGTATGAATGTGTGTGTGAATGTGTATGTGTTCCCGGGTCTTTCCTTCGAGATTGACCCCGAACCGTCGCCAATAGCCCACTGTGCAGCTCTAGTGCGACGTTAATTAGCAAAAACCCCAAAAAAAAAAACTTCGAGATAGATCCCGAACCGTCGCCAATAGCCAATCTGTGCAGCTCTAGTGCGACGTTAATTAACCAAACCAAACCTAATTCGACGTTAATTTAAAAAAAAAAAAACGTCACCAATAGCCAATCGTGCAGCTCTAGTGCAGCTTTAATTCAACTAACCAATCAAATCGGCTCTGTGGCCATGACAGCCTGATATTCGAGTTTTGGCAACTAAAAAAATGCAAGGTGCCAATGACGCCAAACTTTTATCTTCCAATTTTGAACACTGAGGAGGACTTTTGAAGAGTGCTGTGCTAAATCTCTTGTTATCCTTGTTATATGACCATAGTTTCAAATTACGTAGAACATTTATGCATATCTAGGATTGAAATTTAGGCCTTCGGTTCCAAGAATCCAAATTTAAAGTATTCTATTATTTACAATCCCAATAGATTGTTTAGATCTAGTGTGATGCTAATTCAACCAACCAACTACAGAAATAACAATATTATGACATATTTCATGAAAATTATTAATAGTAAAACTCTTAAAAAAATAATATCAGTTCTCCTACTTTTCAAAATGGCCAAAAAGCTTTTAAAAACACATCCCTATTGCTAACCACAACTAAAACGAAGAGGTCAGTAAAGACAATGGCCATACATTTGGAATCGCCCACAAAACCTGTGAAATAGATCTGTTGATACGTCATAAAAATTATGTCAGAAGGCAACATTATACTCTTGCTTTATTGTAACATGAACATTATGCGAAAACGATTCAGTTCAAATTGAGCATTTGTACTAAGATTATTGATCATAAAAAGAGAAGTAACGAACCAAGGTAATGGCCTGTAATTCAGAGCCATCGCTATTGGCAAGATTTTTTCTTTTGGTTTATAAAACGTTAGGATCGTTCAATGCTCACTTATTTGTGATACAAAGACTCTGAAATTATTTTGAATTTTTTTTAAAAAAATATTTTGTATTGAAAACAAAACCACAATATAAAAAAACATCTATTGGGATTTTAATTTAGACAATGTATTTATTTTTCAAGATGGTTTTAAAACATTCTTCGAAAGGGATACTAAAAGTGACAAACTTTTTGTAAAAAAATTCTACTCTACACAACACTTTCTTTTGAAAATAATTGTCCTAAAATTTGTGTGTAAAATACAATATTTTTTTTTTATCAGCCTGAGAATTGTTTTGATCAGGGCATAATTTGAAAAACCATCACAAATTTGAATGGCAATATATAACAACTAAAATCTTTTAAATAAGTCAAAATTGTTAATTATAATATAACTTGCATTACAAATCCATAGCCTATCTTATTCCTAAAGTACAACTACTCATTATTTCATGTCTCGAAGCGAGGTTAGAATCGTGCAAAGCGTTAGTGATTATTTGCTTTCGAATTCCAAGCTTAATTAAAGGTTATTAATTTTCTGTTATGACGCTAAAAAGATGGCATTTCTGAATACAATTAATGAACTGACTTAAATGCCACAGGTAATAATGTAAATAGGTAAGTTTAGAAGAACGTGTCATATCAAAGATAAATGGCGGCCATTCCATTTGTCATTTCGGGTCTATTACTAGATAAGATAAAAACTTGTCTTATAAAAACATTAGGTTAAGAATATTAAAATACAAATACAACGTTAAAATATAAAAATCCAAGATATCTTGACATGTTTCAGATACATCTCCCTTCATCAGCAGAAATGAAAAGTCTGTGTGTAAAATAAATTGTTGGCACACAATAATTAACTCCTACCGATTGAGATATTTTTTTGTTCCTATCCTAAAATATAAAAATCCAAGATATCTGGACATGTTTCAGGAGATACATCTCCCTTCATCAGCAGAAATAAAAAGTATGTGTGTACAATAAATCGTTGGCACACGATAATTAACTCCAACCGATTGACATAGTTTTTTGTTCCTTGGCAACACTTTCATTCTAGGATTTTTTCCCATTTTATTGTACACACAGACTTTTCATTTCTGCTGATGAAGGGAGATATATCTCCCAAAACATGTCCAGATCTCTTGGATTTTTATTGCGTATTTTAAGGTATTTGTATTTTAATATTACTAGATACTTCAATCGAGACTAATTAGAGAACTCCAATCAATATTTACTAATCCAAGTAAGATCTCGGCATTGAAACCAACACGGTCAAGTTTTAAAATTTGAGTAACCCTTTTTAACAGCTCTATCGCGTGCAAATATTTTCCAGTGTTTAGTTAGTTAAATAAAGTCGCACTAGATCTGTACAAACCAGTTAAATAGTTAGCGTAAAATCTTCATCGAAATTGTGAAATTGAAGGTTTTATGACGGAATAACTTTCCAGATAATCGCACCTTCAAATGTGCTTGTCCTGTGCTTATAATCTTTAAAGTTATTAAAGGGAGAACTGAGCGTCACTATAATAAAAGTGATTTTCAGATTATTAAATTCGTTAAACTCAATATTATTTTTAAAAATTTGAAGAAAAGAGAAGCTCTTGAAATAACAGGATAGTCTCAATCTCGTTATATAATCAGAATCTCGTATATGGTCACTATTTTATTACTTCAATACAACATGATCGTTAAATAGAATCGTTGTAACGATTTTATCAAACTTTGCATAGAGTCTAATCATCTGATCGGGACTTTAAAATAGTTTTAGTCGTAAAGGAGGGAGTGCTATGTTGCGTGGTGTGTAAAGTGTACTGTAGATCATCTAAAAATAAATTGCTTAAGAAATAGCTTAACTATAACTTTAATACCTTAAATATCAGTTTATCGTTGAAGCATCCACCAAAAAGTCAGCATAAAAACCTTTATCAAAATTATGAAATTGTTTTAAAATATATTGGAACAAAAAAAATCAGTTATTTTTAAGTTTTTTATTTTCCTATATAAAACCTTTAAAAATTATGCATTTTTCCTTTAATGGTTTCAATGCTTCAAAATTGAGATTGAAGGTTTTTTATAGGTTTTATGATATTGAAACAAAACAATTTTATTTAATAGATCTTTAAATAATATATAGCAGTTTACATGCTTAAATTCTGCAATTTCACAATTTAAATGAGGGTTTATGCTGACTCATTTTCTGGATATCCTTTATAGCTCAATTATCATAAAATAGTTGAACTATCATGTATAGCTAAATTAGAATTTAATACTTGGACTATAATTTATAGCTCAACTATCATTTAACCGCTAAACTATATAATTTTATTTAGGATAAATAATTATCAAGTTATAAAAAAAATTCAAGGTTCAGTTGATTCTGAATAATTCTATATAAAGATATGCATCTATTAAATATTTGTAAATTCATTTTGCACACTTAAAGTGTTTCAGTTATAATGCAGTTGCCCCTAAATTTATGACAGGGCCGTAATATTTAATAATATTTTAATGAAAAAGCTACATTTTTATTAAACATTAATTTATAAGCCTTTATGCTTATATCTTTAGGCCATTGAACAATATTTGCAAATAAATTTCATTGCATATAAGGATTTGGCGAATTTTTGACAATTTACTTCTAACTTAATAGATTTTTATATTATGCAGGGTTCTTTTAACTGAAACCTTAATACAAGAGTCGAATTAACCGTTAAAAGTGGGAAATTATGACATTCAATCAAGTTTCCTTGTAATCTCCAGTTGCTATTATAGTAGGTGTCGATGTTATGTGGAATCAGACATAAAAAAAAGGTAATATTTTATCATTTTTTTAAAAAAATTATATTATTTTTTTTTAATTTTAAATATGTATTCATGATTAAGATTAAAATGCAATAAAAAACATTTCTTGATTTGGAAATATATTTTCTCTTTAAAATCACATGGAAAATTTTAACATTTCACGCATAATCAACATAAAGAAAAAATACCAAATAAGAAAACATTGCTCACCTTTAAGTGCTTATTGAAGGCATTGGTGAAAAAATGCAAAACAACCATCCTGGTTTCAACATAACTCAGTATGTGCCCAATCTATAAGCAGCCCCCACTAACGTTCATTGACCAAGTCCGTATATAATTAGAATTCTCGCTTTCATTGGATAGCTCTACTAGCTCCGCCCCAAGGAAGATTTTCGCAGCATAAACAGGTACTGCTGCTCCCATGGCAACTTCTAAAAGGCGTGGCCTAACCAAATGCACTTGCCAATTCGACGTATGGAACACTGCTTGGAAATAGTGTTTTTACTCTGTTTATAGAAAACTGTTTTTAGATTTACGAAATTGTTTATTTAATTTAAACACGAAGAAATAAAATAAGCATACATTTGTCGTTTCGGAAGAACGCATGCATTTGGAATAAATAAATGGAAATTGTTCTATAACTTATATTATAAAAAAATTTAATTTATATATCTAATATTAAAAAAATGAACTTAATTTCACATATTTAACCGTTTTTATTTGCTCGAATGATTGAAATAAACGCCATAATGCAAATCACAACAATATAATATTTAAAACAACAATTTAAGTTATATTTAATGAAAATATGTTTTAAAAGGAATTTATTTATCAAAATAAAAAAAATGTAAGCTTAAAGAAATGCTTATTTTAATGTTTAAGTATATATAAATATTATTAAGTATATACAAATATACAAATATATTAGGTATATACAAATGCATGAAATAAATTTTTCAATTTTAGAAATTTTTTAAACGCTTGTAGAAATGATTCTGTAGTTCAAAATTTTTTTTCTCGCGTGTGTCAAGTTGAAAAGAAAGTTAAACTTAGAAATTTAAACTATTCCATAATGAAATTAGTTAGTTAAAAACTAATTTCTGTTTTTTTTTATAAATTTGCTTACAAGAAAAAGCTATCAAATATAATTTCCTCTTTGTGAAACACTATTTATTTGAGCCTCCTGAATCCTGTCTACATGTTTCAATTTTCGAAATTTCATTTATTTATCAATGTTTCAATTTTCGAAATTTCATTCGAATAAAAATCTAATACATTATTTGAAGCATATTTTAAAAACATTTTAACAGATGATATACTGTATCTCTCTCTAAATAATGATATGAGGATAATGCTATTATGTACACTTTTAACACTGCGTTTACTTGCCAAAAGTAAATATTGCTGTCAAACTCTTTACACTGTGATCGTCAAACATAGAAGTCTTATTTGATTGGGAAAGCTATTAAGTGGTTGATAAAATTTCAAACGCAATAATCTTATTGGGAAGTTGATCTCAGCAAGTTAATCAACAACATTGTTTGTGCCCTCATATGAATTTTTAGCAGTGATAACAGGAAAATATTATTCAGAGAATTTTAATAGTTACCGAAAATTCGCCACAATTTTATTTCAATGTATTGTAAAAAAAAACGCTTAAAAGTTTGTACATGAACGTACTTGTTTTTTTTTAAAGACAGTTGCATCGTAAATGAGCAATGGCGTAATCAAATTTAACCAATCGTACTATCGCAAAACTGAACAGTGTGATTTAATATTGTAAATTTCAGCTTCTGTTCAAGCCATCTTAACAAAGCGACCTGACAAACATAAAATAGTTGTTCAGGAGATGGTTTTCCACATTATTTGATGTCGATTGCTTAAATGGATACTGAGTTATTACAATTCAATTATCTTACTTTCCATTTTTGGCACACATTTTTATTTTTAACATAACTTCTGTTTATAACTTATTCGCGTCGCTTTGATAGCCGAGCGGTTAAGACTGTGGACAGCGGAGCTGCAGACATGAATTTGATTCCAAGTAAGTGCAAGTTGTAATTGTTGGTATTTAGTGAAAGTGCTTTATGAAGGCAAGCTATTGCTCTTTTTGCTGTGTTTTCTACAAACATGAATAGTTTTTTTCATTACGATCTCGAAAGTACACGCTGAGTTGTGTATTGTGAAATAGTTGGTACTCGTATTGAATTCACCATGAGTTTAGGTAATTTTTTGGAGTATTGTTAAACATAACCAACGATGTGCCTTTTGTGATAGAAAAATGGTGCTAACTTAAACAGAAATACGAAAATTAGGTTTCTGTGGAGAAGCAATTGTATTGTAGTCTGCGTTGACACACTGCTAAAATTGGTCACTGAAATTTTAAGAAAATTTCGATAAATATGTTCCTATTATATTTTTCGCCCAGAATGGGTAAATAATTTTTGTTAGTTTTTCACACACACTAATAAATATTTTGTCGTTTTTGACGAATTAATTTTGTAATATTCCCCAAATTTATTTCTTATTTTTGATGAAATATTTAATCAAAGAATATTTGGTGAAGTTTTCTTCAAATGTGAGTTATTATTTTAACAGTAACGTGGTACGTTCGTTTTCAATTAACTAAATTTTAAACTTTGTGAACTGCATATATTTTTGATTAAGTACACAAGTATTGTGGCACTCAAACACCCTACACAACGAAATACAGTATAGCGATACAAATTGTAGTATAGCAACGCAAACCAACCTCACTTTTTATATATCTCATTTAAAATACTATTGTCACTTAAAAGTACAGTACAATTACACTGTAAAAAAAGTGCTTAAAAATGAGTACATGAACGTACTTGTTTTTTTAATACAATTGCATCGTAAATGAACGATAAAATACTCAAATTTAAGCAATCGTACTTTCGCAAAAATGAACAGTGTGATTTAATACTGCTAATCTTAGCTTCTGTCAAGCCATCTTAACGAAGCGACCTGACAAACATAAAATATCCCTTCCTTCTGAACAAACATAAAATATTTGTTCAGAAGGTTTTATTACAATTCAATTATCTTACTTTCAATTTTTTGGCACACCTTTTTAACGCTACTTCTGTTTATAACTCCTTCGCTTTGCTTTGATAGCCGAACGGATAACACAGTGGGCAACAGTGGACGGCGAAGCTGCAGACATGGGTTCGATTCCCGGTAAGTGTAAGTTGTAAGTGTCGTTATTTATTGAAAGTGATTTATGCAAGCAAGCTACTGCTGTTTTTTATTAATTTTTACTTATTTTTGAGTACATGTCTTTTTCAAAAATGAAACTTATGTATTCGGAACTATGATAAGCATCGAATGTAATCAAAAATGAATACATTTTACTTGGTTTTGAGTTCCTATTTTTAACAATGTACTATTGAAAAATACACTTGTCTTTTAAAAATGTTCTTGTCATTTTAAATACTCTTTGTTGCTTAAAAAAAACTCATGACATTTAAATAAAACTCATGACATTTAAAAATACTCTTATCATTTAAAATTCTCCTGTCATTTATAAAATACTAATAATCATAAACCTTACCATTCGATTTCTGACTTGCAGCAGATGCATTTGACAACAGCAGAGGACAACCATGGATATGAAGACGACTGCGGTCGCTTGGAAACAAGATGGAGAGTCTTCTGCAATTAAGGAGAAAATTCAGGATTCCTCCTCTGGTATCTGTTATTTCTTTTGCCAAATGTGCGAGGGGAGGGGGGGGGGACCGCCCACCGCGGTGCGACCAGAGACCAATCCCGTGAACGAGCTTCCATTTCACCTGGAGGAATTCTCGACTACCACATTAAAAATTCAATACTGGTAGCACCCCCACCATTGGGAAGGTAATGTTTAATATAGGGGGGGGGGGGCTGGTATTTTTGTTTTATGTTCGAAGAGTCTTAAGGAAAGGAAGATAACATTCTTATATTAAAAAAATATAAACTAAAACCCTCTGAGAGTGTGAACTAAATAAATAACTAAGTTTTAATTTTTCTTTCGGTGAAAGAGAGATTAATTTATATTTACAATACACATCTTTTAATTAAAAAATTAACAGATAAGGCTTACAAAAGTTACAACCAATCATTTAGAATTATTTCAAAACTATGTGCATTGTTGCAAAAAATGACGGTACATGCACATATATCCTTAAGAGGGTTAAGAAATAAGCGACGTTTTATCATTGTTACCGATTACAATGATTTCAAGCAATTCTGCTTTAAGTTAAGTAGTAAAACTTCAAGTTAAGATAAGATAATATTTTTTGGATGTAGCAAGTAATAAATTTTAAATCCAAATTGAAAACAATATACCAAGGATAAAATGAAATCATGCATTACTTGTTTAGTAGTCTGCCATTATAAGGGAAAAACTCATCTTATAGAACAATAAGAATATTAAAACACAAATGCAAAGTTAAAACTACGCAATAAAAATACATAAAATCTAAACATGTTTCGAGAACCAATCTCCATTCATCAGCAAAAATAAAAAAACCTCTTTGGGCAATAAAAAAAAACGAAAATAAACCCAGAATTGAAAGTGTTTCCAAAGAACAAAAATTATATCATTCGGTTGTAGTTAACTAGTGTGTGCCAATAAGAGGGAAATACCAGAACAGAAATAGGTATTACTAACAATCGAATCAATATTGCTAAAAATGTGAAACGCCTCCATGAAATCAAGTTCGACTGGAGATTTGGGTTTGCAAATTAGATGTGGGATAGAAAAATTAAATATATGATTCTGTTCCTAAGAGTGCCTGGCAATGGAGGACTTCTTAATTTCTTGTTTGGACAGTATGTTTTGGTGCTCCACAATGCGAAATATTAATAATCTTTTTGTTTGAGCTATGTATAGCATGCTACATTGACATGAGATAGTTATTAATGTCGTCAATGGTATCTTTAAGTTGTGTGAAGGTGATTTATTGATAGGGGAAAAAATGGAACGTATGTCGATTTTTTTGAGAATTTAAGACATTTTATAGTTGACCTGACGTTAAAATGGCAAAATGAATATGACAAGTCATTATATCTACAAAACAGTGACTGCCGAAAACGAGTAAAAAACAAAAAACGCTATTCGACTCTTAAGAACACAAAATGTTTTCTACATAATAATTTAATTTCGTTAAAAGAATTGTTTGTGAATTAAAATAAAAAATCGCAAGTTGTAATTATACCGATTTAATAACATTGCTATTTTGAACATGCAACTTTATTTCTATTTCGGAACACCTCTGGTTAAGTTTAACGTATCCGCCATTAAAGTTTACCGCTCACTTTTACTTCGCATTAAAATATACTTGACGTACTGGCATGTTTCATATTACGAAGCAAGACGAATCACACATCCAGAAAGTTATAAATGAATTTATAAAAAGTAGTACTTAATTTCAAAGGATACATTTTTAGTTATACAAACAATACTAAATCGCATGTAGATTTTTCGTTTATTTTTAATAAAATGTATTTCGTTAATAATTTGCATTAACAGTTATTTTAATTTAGTAATAAAATAGCCTTCTACACTGTAATAAATAAAAGTCTTAAAAGGAGAAATTATAGCTAATAAGTTTTTTTTCAACTACACAATATCGCACACGAATTTGAGACATGTTCAAATCTTAGTAACTAAATATGATGAGTGCTTACGCAGAACCAAACATGTCAACCGCATTTTTTTATTAACCGAATTATATACATTTCATTTCTTTATTTTATTAAACTTGAAATATATGTACACCGAGTTATATTATAAGCAAAAAAAACATTAAATTCTATATTTGATAATTTTTGATTAGTTGTTCATTAATAGGTGTACAATTCATTTATCTAATATTTTTTAAATCTTATATTTTTTCACTTCAATATGTCTTATTCATTTATACTGCGAAAGCCACAATTAATACTTACGGATGTTTGAAGATTTACAAGCATATTATAAAAACTAATTTTGCTAAAATATTATTTTTATTTTTTCTACATAATACCGTGCAATCTGTACAACCGCTTTTTCAATGCATATACTCTTTACACAGTGAAACCAAACCAAAGGAGCGTTATGGAAAACTTAAAATCACAGAGTAACCTGAAAAACGATGAAAACCGAATTTTCTTTTATTAGCTTACATTAGTTCCACGACATTTCTAAAGATATATGAAAACTTTCAGAGATTAATTTAATATATTTCTGAAGTTATTCGCTTCTATATTAAATGACAGACGGTTTAAAGTGCACTGCAGTTCGGGCAAGTTTACGTGCAAGAATGACCAAATAATGTGCTAGGATAACCGTAATCAAATGAAACATTGATTTAATCTTATTATTTACTTAGAAGTAAGATATGAATTGAAGTAAAAATTACACAATACCTATGCCTATATAATATTTCTACAGTGCTGTTTATTTTTTTCCAGGTATTATATTTGAAATACTAAATACTAATGCTATATACTGCATTTTAAGTATTGTATTTCCAAATAGTGAGGACATAAACATACTTTTATATAAATGAATATTTAACTCTAAAATAAAAAAAATAGTTTGTACTTATGAAGTAATATATATATTTTAATAGTATAGGGAAATATTAAAAAATAAAGTATTCTTCTATTGAAAGAAAGTTTTTCCAAAATTAAAAATTGAGTATTGATAATTGATAAAATTAAAGTATTTTTCTTTAAAATATACTTATCTTAATACAAAGTATAATATATTTTGATTATAGTATGATACATGAAACTTAATAGTGCATGAAATAAGCACTAAGGCAAATGGTTATATTTAAAACATATTCGAGCAAACAATAAATGATTTTTCGTGGTGTTTTGGGGAGTTAAAAATATATATAATATCTAGTTTTTGTATACCATCTAGTATTCCAAGCACAGGTTTGTTTAATATATTTGAAGGGATGTAAAAACAAAACTGAAACAGTAGTAAGATTTTTTTTTAATTTATATTTTGAATTTATTGAAAAACTAGGACGAATTTTTTTTATATTAAAGTATATTATATTAAATTACCATGCATGTAAATTTTTATGACTTACACAAATAATAATTGATAGTTTTATTTAAAAACACCAAAGTTCGAAAAGGTTTAAAGCTGTTTAAAAAAATATAATAACTTAAAGTATTTTTTTATACTTTTTTTAAATTTTAATAAAATAAAGTTTTTTTAGTTATGAGAATTAAAATCTTAATTCTTATTTAGGTAATACATTTACTAAATAAATGAAAAAAAATTATATTTATGTTAGAAACGTTGTGTTTGATTCATGGATAATGGGATAAATTAATAAAATTGTTTTTTTTTATAAAGTATTGGAGAAAAAATAAAATAAGCTTATACAAAATATTTACATTAAGATTGAAATGAATTTGTTAACGCCAAATTTTATATCAAAAACCATTTTATTTATCTTTCCAAAAAAATTCAAATTATTGAAATAAATAAATATTTAGTTGAAATGTTTTCCATGTACAAAACATAGCTTACTCTACAAAACTATAACAAAAATTTTGTTTTGCTGTTCCAAATTGTTTTTTACTTCTCTGGTGGCCAATTTAATTGGCTTTTTCGGACAGTTAATTGGCCTTACCTAGGCCTAACAACGTTTACCGATCCGTTGCCAAACACTTTTCCGAGTCTCACATAAAAATCCCATAAATTTAAATATTCTGTCAAAGTGACACTTTGTAACACATACCGCATGGAACAAAAATATTCTCTACTGTCTAATGGAAATCGTAAAGTGACATTTATAGTGAAAAAGATTTGTACATTTTAGAAGAGCAGGGGATTATACAACACAAAATATATTATGTAAAAAATTTATAACCACATGAAAAAATACGACTGGTAAAATTTGCTTATGGCATGAGATTTTGGAAAAAACCCACCAATCATTGAAAATCGCTGATAGTGCTTTTTGAATAATATTTTTTATTGTTTACTATAATACCTCGTTTTAAAAATAGTTTTGTAAAATATGCTTACTGTTCAAAATGGTTAATCAAATGTGAAAGATAATTACTTAAATATACCCTAATTAAATTTTTTTTACAAAATTTACGAAATATATTGATACAAAGTATTAAAATACTTCGACGTTATGTATATTTTGTAAAATGTTATTGAAAATACTTCGTTATTTAAAACGAAGAGTTTAATCGGATCACAATCAAAGGCACATTTGTTCATTTTGAATAATATTTTTGTGTGGTTATATTGTAAGTATGTCAGTTTAGAATTCATAATCAAAGTTTGTCATGCCAAAATAAAGAGTACTATAGCACATACAAACTCAAAAGTATTTAAACCAGAGCTGCCAAACGAAAAAATTCCAACACAAAAATATATCGCATTGATTTTATTTTCGTGCTCTAGTTTTTATTTTAATTACTATAAAATATTAAATATTTTAGTAATTTCTATCGTCAGAACAGTAGTAATATCCTTTTTTATTATGTATATATATTGACAATGGATATTTTATGAAATTTTTACTGTGTAATTTTTTTTTATTTCATTATAAGAATTCTTGTTTCCTTCATTTTTTACCTGTTTCATATTATGTTAGAAAATTATTAAAGTAAACCATATCGAGTATTATATGCCTAGTAGTTAAATACTGCTGTAATAAGTTATATTTAATAATTTTTTTATGATGCAAGGAGAGTCTTCACTGCAAGTCTTATGGCCTTCTTATGGCCCAGTGGATAATGGCGTTCAGCTGGTAATTCGAGGATTCTAGTTTGAGTCCGTGCAATGGACTTGACAAAGAAAAGTATAAAAGTAGTGATTTTGTGATCCGAGAGTTGCCAGCTTCGCTACAAAAATACTAGAAAGTCGTCCAGAACATCCACCAAATTATACCGGCGTGTATACGTAACTGGTGCACGATAAATCTGATAGGGGTTCAAAGTCTTGAAGCCTACTGAAGGGGTGGATGCCAGCTCAGATGTTGTCCTCGTCATCTGACCATGGTTCTAAAATACGAGACATCGTTTCCAGGTATTTTCTTCGAGATGGGCCCCGAACCGTCGCCAATAGCTACTGTGCAGATCTAGTGCGACCCTTATTAACAAAACAAAACCAAACTACGGCAATTTTTAACATTCGCCTTGTAATCTAAATATCGAAACAAGTTGGTTGTAAATGTCGCACTAAAACTACACAGTGGGATGTTGGCAACGGCTCGCGATCTATGAAGTAAAATCCAAAAAGCAATTTCTTATAATTTTGATTCATGGTCAGATGACGAGAGAAACACTTGAACTGACACTCCACACGCCTGATAAGACGTATGGACTTTTGAACCACAACAGATTTAAGGTACATCAGTATAGCATCTGTCTTACAGCAACGCTCATTGTATACAAAACTTTTTAACACACGCTTTTCACGTCAAAAAGTGAAAGCCAAAGCTGCACATCGGGCTATTGGAGACGTCTCAGGGCCTATCGAAGGAATTACCCGGAAACGATGCCTCGTATTTTAAAACCATGGTCAGATAACGAGGACCACACCTGAGATGGCGCCCAGCGCAATCTCAATTAAATGTCAGGATATTGGACCCCGCCAGATTTATCGCGCATTAGTCCTGTATTCACTCTAGTATAATTTGTTCGATAATTTTAAATGACTCCCTAATGTTTTAGTATAGCGAAGCTGGTAATCCTCCGATCGGAAGACCGCTACATTTTTACTTTTCTTTGACAAGTCCATAAGTCGGGATTGAACTCTCAATCTTCTGATTACTAGTCTAACGCCTTTATTCACTGGGCAAATGGGGGTCCAAAATGGGTGGGGAAATGCAAAATCGTAATTCCTGTTGGTCACGAAATACTCAGAAACTGAAATCGGCCTTCAGTTTGTGTCGTAAAAAGCACGTGTCATACGACTTTCTATATAGTGGGCACTGCCTACAGACGTGACGGATGTTTTTTAGCGGATACCGAGGAACGAAACTTGCATCCTTTCAGTCATGAATTCACTACACTCTTAACGTCAAGGGGCCGGATAGCTCAGTGGATAAAGCCGTCGGCTGTGAATCAAAGGATTCACGGTTCGAACCTGTGCGGGGACTAGACTAAAGAATAGTGAAAAAGTAGTGATATTGCGATCGGAAGGGTTGCCAACTTCGCTACCAAAATACTAGAATGTCGTCCAGAACATCCACAAAAATTATCGGCGTGTATACGGGACTGGTGCACGATAAATCTGATCGGGGTCCAAAGTCCCGACGTCTATTGAAGGCATTGGGTGCCAGTTCAGGTGTTGTCCTCTTCATCTGACCATGGTTCAAAAATACGAGGCATCGTTCCCGGGTCCATCTTTTGAAATAGGCCCCGAACCGTCGACAATAGCCCACTGTGCAGCTCTAGTGCGACGTTAATTAACCAACCAACCAACTTAACATCAAGATCCTATCTAAGGCTTGGAGCCCCAGTTGCTCAGTTGGTAAGGCGTTCAGCTACTAATCAGAGGATTGGTGGTTCGAATCCGTGAAATGGACTTGACAAAGAAAAATAAAAAAAAGTAGTGATATTATGATCGGAGGGTTGCCAGCTTCGCTACAAAATACTAGAAATGTCGTCCAGAACATCCGCAAAAATTAACGGCGTGTATACGGGACTGGTGCACGATAAATCTGTTCGGGGTCCAAAGTCCCGACGTCTATTGAAGGCTTTGGGTGCCAGTTCAGGTGTGTCCTCGTCATCTGACCATGGTTCTAAAATAACGAGGTGCATGTATGAATGTGCGTGTGAATGTGTATGTGTTCCCAGGTGTTTCCTTCGGGATAGACCCCGAACCGTCGCCAATAGCCCATTGTGCAGCTCTAGTGCGACGTTAATTAACCAAACCAAACCAAAAAAAGCTCTAGTGAGACGTTAATTAACCAAACCAAACTTATCCTTTTCATGTGGGTATCGAAGTGGCTAATGAATTCGTCTTATCGGCGAGTATGACTTAGTACTGAAAATACTTTGGCCACACTGCTCTTGTGTCACGCTCAGTCGCGCACTTCCTCATATGGCGTGCTTTGGTAAATTAATAGCCACTATTTTTTTAAGGATGGTTTATGATGCCGCTTCGTCATATTCCCTTGTCATCACCGAATACAGAAAAGTATGCCTGACGTAAATATTTTGATTTAAATTATCTCAAATTGGTGTGGATATTACATCCCCATTTAAATGTTTTTGAATTAAAAAAAATATTGATTTGATTATCTACAGTTAAAAAGTTGTTTTGGGTGAGTAATTTTTTATGGTTCTTTTATTAGAATAATGTGTTTATTACTTCGGTTCTTTGGATTCACGGTTAACCTTCTGATTGAGTTGAACAACTTAAGTAGTCCAAAGATTTAAAGCTTTTCTAGCAACACACACAAACTTAAAATTCACAAAAATATTCGATGTTGAAGTATTTTTCAAATATAAAGCTTTGGAGTGTTTCTTGGATATGCAATCTTCCATATATATATATATATATATATATATATATATATATATATATATATATATATATATATATATATATATATATATATATATATATATATATATATATAATATAGATGCATTGGAAATATGAAGTAAACTAGTTTTCAGTGAAAACCACTTTACATTTTTGCCTTTTTACTAACCGCTCAGAGGGTTATTTTTAAAGACGATTTCAAGTAAAAATCGAAGTCACGAAACGAAAGATATATTGGTCCGAAGTCGCGCGTGCTGTCGATCAAGCCAAAACGGCTCGTTCTGGATTGTGGCCTAAATTAAATTAGAATCGAATGAGCTGATACCTCCGAAAAAGGATTAGAGTAGATTATATTCATTTTAAATTTGAGGATTCTTGTTTTTTCAGAAGTAAAGTAGTTAATAACGAAACGATGGTCAACATTGACGAAAATAATCTTGACGATCATAGAATGCTAAAAAATGAGAGTATTATATCTGAGAGGGTTTCCATGGATCAAGTGTGAAAATTGTAATGTCATTTAATTGAATAATTTTCAATATCAAATAATTTTTAGTTGCTGTTTTCAGCAGGAAAATAATTTCTTGGCACTACATTAGGAGAGAGGAATTGGAATAAAAAATAGCATTAAGGCTTTTTCAGCAGAAAATAAAAAACCTAAACCATCAAAATATGTCAGAAGATTATAAAAACTTACGTTTGCAGTACGTAAACTCTTCTTCCTATACTCTTCTATTTATTTCAACCGCCCCAAAACCAACCCTTTGTTTGTTATGAATGGATTCAATTTAACTTACAAACGAATTCGTAATGGTATTAAAATACAAATTATTTACATTTAAATATAAAATAATTATTTTTCTTCAAATGCAATAAGTTACACGCAAATTAAATAATGATACTCGCCAAAACACCTTTCTTTTTTGTTTGTTTGCTCCACAATTATACTTGAAATATTGTACAATGAAGTATTTTTATGAATTTAAAATTTGAGTGCTTGACTAGAAAAACTCTAATCTCTGGACGTATGCATACGGCCTTGAGAATCAGAAGGGTAAAACATTCAAAATAACTCTTTCAACTTTTAGAGCCTCAGTTGGTAAGGCGTTCAGCTACTAATCAGAGGATTGGTGGTTCGAATCCGTGAAATGGACTTGACATAGAAAAGTAAAAAAGTAGTGATCTTGCGATCAGAGGGTTGCCAGCTTCGCTACAAAAACACTAGAAAGTCGTCCAGAATATCCAACAAATTATACTGGCGTGTATACGGGACTGGTGCACGATAAATCTGATCGGGGTCCAAACTCCCGACGTCTATTGAAGGCGTTGGGTGCCAGTTCAGGTGTTTCCTCGTCATCTGACCATGGTTCTAAAATAACGAGGTGCATGTATGAATGTGTGAATGTGTATGTGTTCCCGGGTCTTTCATTCGAGATTGACCCCGAACCGTCGCCAATAGCCCACTGTGCAGCTCTAGTGCGACGTTAATTAACAAAACCAAACTAACAAAACCAAACTTTGAACTTTTAACTATTTATATAGTGGTGGTTGGTTGGTTAAATAACGTCGCACTAGAGCTGCACAGTAGGCTATTGGCGACGGTTCGGGGCCTATCTCGAAGGAAAGACCCGGGAACGATGCCTCGTATTTTTGAACCATTTATATATAGTGATGAAACATTTACTAGATAGATTTATAAAGGAAACATTCGTCATATTTGATTACTATTTTTAACAATATTAAAAACTTGACCTATTAAACACTTGAAACACATTATTACCTGTTTTATAAGTTGATTTTTTTTTCTGTTTAAATCACCAAACTTATTTTAAAGATCATAAATTCATTCGCAAACTTACACATAATCAAAAAACTAATTACAATTTTTCAAATAAAACTGAACAATTTGGACAGTGGCATTGAATATTCTGAATTAACAACCGAAATCAAAAATAAATATTTCTTCAGAAATAAAAACTCCACGAGAAGATGTGAAGAATGAAATTAACAACCAATTTCAGTTTTGATAGACCCATGATCGTAAAAACCATAAACATAAATACGCATTTAAAAGTCGGTAATAAGTATTTTAGGGCCACAGCCCTTAAACGAGTTTATGGAACTTTGTTATGACAATCTTACAATTTGAGAATCTCTCATAACCACTATAGTCGTAGATGCAGGCAAATGTGCTGTAAGATTCTCTGTGATATGTTTGTTTTTGAAGTGATTATACTAAAAAAAATTCTTAGTTGGATAAATAACGAATTGAATATACACTAACGAGCTATTGACTATGATTTGGTTGGTTAGTTGGTTTGTTTTATTATCGTCGCAATGCACAATGATCGATCTAACTCGTACGAAAGACCAGAGAACACTGCGTTGTAATTTTGAAGCATGATCAGATGACGATGAAAACAACTGAGATGACACCCCACGCATCTTACATAGACGTGAGGACTTAAGACCATGATGGATTTAACATGCGACAGTCTCCTATACACAACGAATGTTTTTTGTGGACAAACAAGAACGAAGCTGGAAACCCTTCGATCACAAGCTCTCTACAGTGTCAGAGATGATATTCGAACCCACAAACCACCGATAATGAGTCAATAATTTACTGCTGGGGCACCGTTGGCGACTGGGTTTAAGTTTTATCCAGATGAAAAATTCCAGGAGTCCATTCCTACAATTTTAGACCACGGTCTTTTGACAAAGTAACACCTGAACTGATGCCGACTTCTCCAAATCTCGATCTTTGTCATCGTCGTATCATTATTTTTGGATATATAAACAGTCTAGTAATATGATTCAAAAGTAATCGGAAAAACTATCGTTTTATTTAAAACTATTGTGTGTGTACTATCTTTAACGATTACTCTTTTTTTTAACGATTACATTGTCATTTGTTTGATAACACTGTTTTGAATTGGTTAAAGTTCTACAACTGCAATTACACATAATTAATGTCAAACCGGAATATGTAAAGATACCAAGTCAAAATTCAGAGTATTCTAAAGGATAATTAGCGTTTTAATCAAGAAAAGTTCGAATTTTAAACAACCGAAGCTAACGAAAATATATTACTTTAAGATTCATTCACTTGATTCCCTTCGTTCATATTTTCCTTTCTTTGAAACAACGACAGAGGACTGTGAATACAAATTTACAGCAAAGTTCACCGTAAATAGTAAACATTTTATTTGAAATTTCATAGTTTGTTGACTAGTGAACTATTAAAGTATTTTATCAATTGGATTCTCTTGGAGCATCAAATTTTCTGTTAAAATCCTAAGTTTGTTATTTCCCTTGATAAACTGCTCAACTCCAAGTAAAAAAGCATAAAACCTTTATTAAAATTGTAAAGTTGAAGGTTTTGGAAATGATATTAAAACAAAACCTGCAGGTTTTTTTAAAGTGTTTAAAATTTCCGTGCATCATCTTTTTTTTAATTTTATGTATAATCTATAAAAAAAATTGCTTTTTCCTATTAATAATTTCAATGTTTCAAAATTGAAAGTTTAACAAAAACTTAATTTTATATATTTAATAAAACAAACTGCAGTTTTCCTGCATATAACCTTTAGTTTTATTTTTCATTTCTTTTCCTTGGCTACCCAAACAGATAGTTTGGGCTACGCTGATAGTACCTATGCCAAGAAATCACATTTCAAATATCAGGTGAAAATATAAGGTTTTTTCCTTTTAAATATATATATTTTTTAAATCACTCTTATTGGTTAAATGTAATATACGAAAATACGATTAATCGATTGCTTTATTTGTTTTTTTGTATACAGAATAGTTCTTGGTTTCTCTTTGGAATTGTGGAAAATAAGCACCATCAGAATTTTCGGTTGGTTGAAAAAACGTAGCACTAGAGCTGCACAACGGGCTATTACTGACCAAATCTTTTGGAAGCTCCTGAAAAAAAGAAAAGAAATGAAATGGTTACGGTATCTGAAGGGACAGTTTAATTGACCATGAAAATTGAAAAATATCAGGTAAGTAAATTTGTATATTTCTTCGAGTATGAATGCAATTATTTTTCACTTACACATTTAATTGCGTTTTAAATAGGTAATTTCAATACTTTACTATTTTAATACAAATTTGCGTTTGTTCAAATGTTTGTAAAAAAACTTATAAACAACCATTTTCTTTATTTTACCTAAATACAAAATTATTACATAAGCAGTTCAATGAGTAAATTGTGCTGAAATTGGCAATAGTTGCATTTTCTTAAAAAATTGTAAAAATTAAATTTTTTTACAAAGCAAATGTTTTTTTTTAAGATTGAAAAATGGTATTCCAAAAATGAAAATGATTTGTTCTTTTATTTTTGAAATTAGTTTCTCTGCATTTTCATTGCAAAAGAAGTGCACTTAACAAAGCTTTTCGCAAAAATAATATAAAATAAATAATTTGTTATTTGTTCTCGAGAGTAACGATAGCTACTACATTGATTGACAAAAAGAACTAAATTGAATTTGCCAAAATGGTAAATGGTAAGGTTTTATACGTGGAAAGAGGAGAAAGTGAGAGAGTCTACCAAAGCGCATGATTTATCGATGCATTCAGACTTTTACTGAACTCGAAACTTGCTGTTGCCTTGCCATTAGCCGTCCCTACAATGGATCATTTGATGCTAAAAACTGGCTGCCGAAAGGCAAAAACACAAAGTTTTGTAAAAACTATTTTAATTGAGTTCTTATTATATATCAATTGCAATTGCCGGCTTGGGATGCTTATTTAAACATCCTCTCACCAAAATTCTAGTAATATTACTGATGATATTGATGTGTGGTGTACAGAATCGTATTTTATTCCGATCATATGTTAAAGCATGTAAATTATCTTGATTAAAATCCTATTTCTATCACGGTTAAGAGTTAAGATTTACGGCAAATTAATTAAAACAATATTCAGCAGAAAGCGCTACAATCTACATGCTTCAATTTAGTTTTCTTTAAACAGGGTTTTTATTGCAAATAAATTATTTATACATTCATAAAATATAATATAAAATATGCTTATGGGTTCAACACAAAACTGATTATGTTGAACTTTAGTAATTTATATCGCTTACTGCTGTTGTAGTTAAAACTGTATAATTATAACTAAAGTTTTAAAAATTAAATTTTATTATTAAAAATAATAAACAAATTGCAGAAGAAACAAGTGTTTGGTTTGCGATCCCTCGTCCAGTGTCATATTTACATGGAGCTTTGTAGGATATAACTTTTAGTCAGGGTTCAAAATTAGGGGTCGTTAGTAGTATTTTGCACCTAAAATTTTCAGTTAACGACCGTAATTTTACACCCAATCGTCATTTTTGATGTTTAACTTTTTTTATAAAAATTTCAGTTTGACGACCGTAATTTTACACCCAATCGTCATTTTTAGTGTTTAACTTTTTTATAAAATTTTCAGTTTAACGACCGTAATTATACACCCAATCGTCATTTTTAGTGTTTAACTGTTTTATAAAATTTTCATTTTAACGACCGTAATTTTACACCCAATCGTCGTTTTTGGTGTTTAACTCTTTTTATAAAAATTTCAGTTTGTCGACCGTATATGTATTAGCACCAAGTCGCCATATTTTACGTCTAAAGTTGATTTTCAGTAATTGCTCTCAAACTTTTTAGTAATTTTGTCATTATGACGGCGATTTTTTTAAAGTATAGATGAAAACATGCTTCTAATTTTATGCAAAATAAGATTAACGATTTCGAAAATATTGTAACAGTTGGTAGCTGTGCTTAAGCAATTTGAATTATTTTAAAATTATGCCTAAACAGAACATTTTGGCAACTAAAAAAAAATTGTTAGGTACCAATGACGCCTAACTTCTATCTCCTAATTTTGAACCCTAGTGACGAAAGAGGAGACAAGTTTCGTTAAAAGCTTAATATTTACGGAAGTATCAATCAAATTCGAAAATACTTTATTTTCTTCTTTCATTATCTATTGACCTACATGATTTTGTGTGATGTTTTCTACACGTTTCCTAAGTTCATTATCATGTAATCAAAATTATTTTGAATTTAAGATTACTTTATCAATAAAATTTGCCCTCAATTTTTCTATGTAAATATAATTTTCTGAAGTTCAAAATCAACTAACAAAACAACTTTCTTTTCAAACATTGTTTTTAGGAAACTAATTTGTTCCTATTCCATTCTAGTTATTAAAATTAGGTTTTATTTCAGAGATCTCAACCTGCCAATTAAAACGTTTAGTTTCAGAACCTACTCCATTCATTTGCATAAATTTTACAGAAATAAATATCATCAAAAAGTTTTAAGGTCCTGTAGTATTAGTGTTTAGATTTTTATTAAATTTTATTGGGAAGAAAGGAGGTCTCCACGCTTTTAAAACATACTTTAAATATTGTAGTATTTCCACGCTACCTTAAATTTATATTTAAATTCGAATTTGAGCAAATTTGAAACAATCTGGGTAGCGAATCTGGTGTATGGGTATCTAGACCGACTGTCGATAGGATCGCTATGCTGGAAACGTTGGATTGAACACGCATTTTTGTATGCATTTTTAGACTTGATTGAGCTACCTTTGAATGTATTTTTAGGCTGGATTGCTGAGCCACTTTGAATGCCTTTTTAGACTGGATTCAGACAATTTTGGTCAATACAGTTTGCTACGTTGATGTAGCACATTGAAAGCTTGTGAAAAATATAAAAAATCAAAATATTTCGCAATAAATGTGGATTGAGCGGGTTTAGAAACTAATAGCTTCTATTGTAAATAGCAATTATTTATTTTTAAAAGATAATAAAAACTTTAAAGTAAGTAAGGTTTTCCGAACAGCCTTATTTACGGCGCATTCTTTTAGTGACCAAGCGATCCCAACGAACTTGTGTGACATCCACACTTTCGTTTCACCACAACCGCTTTAGAGATGGTGTAAAATGTCCGAAATAATTACTTCCTTGAGTTTTAAGTTACTATGAATTATTTTTGAGCTTTTGCTGCTTAATTTTTTTTAATTCATTGTGGTTGATATTACAATTGAATAATATCCTCTTTAAACTATATGTTACACCTAATTACAACGAATTTGTTTCAAATTGGGACCTTTTGAAGAAGTAAGAACCAATTTATTTCAAATGTAATTTTTGTTGAGATAAGGGGAAAACGATGAAGATCCACTTGTTAAAAACAATACAACACCTCATGCTAGTTACATTACTGTAATTTCATTGAACAAAGTTGGGAAATTTCTAAAAACAAGGATAGACACTTAGACAGCTCGTAAAATAATTCATAAGAATGCTGTTCTGTGCACGATACATGGAAAATTGTGTTTTAAGTTTCTGAAAAAACCCTCTTAAAGGAATGTCATTGCTGCAAGGGCGGATACAGTAGAGGGCGCAGGAGCAATTAATGATATTTTACAATTAATTCATGATAAAAAAATTGCGCAGTTTTCTTTTTTGGAAAACATGGTTTTACATTGTTTATTTTCCGACATAGCGAGAGGAAATGCCACCGAAAGACAAACTCCAAAAATTCGTCTACAAATTTAAAATATATGTTTAATTTTTCATATTTTGCTCCCTCTATTAATTAATTTTTTGGGATCCGCCACTTTATCGATCTTCCTCTGAACATTTTATCAGTAATACTACATCAAATGTATCATTATAGTGGTATATTCGTACAATCGTAAACTTTAAACAACACATTCAAAACACAATGTTTCAAATCAGATATAAAAATAAATTGAAATTCTTTATTCAATTTTAATTCTCGTATTGTTCCTTAAATACCCATTTCTTCAAAAACGAAAGTAGACAACATATACCTTTGTGCAGGACATTTTCAAACCCTTCACGTTGGTTGGCCACAGCAAATCCGTAATTCCTTTATGCAGTGCCTGGGAGGCCCAATAGGGTCAAGAAGCCCCAACTTATGCAGGGGTCATGCCAACTGCCCCGCGGTTCGCCAGCATTCCACGCACATACAAAAAACTTAACGACGCCAAGGGAAGACGAACCGGACATTAAATCCCCTTTTTACGAGCACTTATTTACAGGGTTCGGTTTCCATTAGCGAGATTCCCTTTCTGATGCAGTCATACAAGTGAAGGGAGGCAGCAATTGATTTATTTTTATATCTGCAACAAATTGCTTTTTGGATTCTTTTCTGTTTGAATGTTTTATGTGGGTTTTGTAAATAATACCCATCTGTTCGTGTGTTGTTTGGAATTTTGCAATGGCTTGGGTATTTGTAGTTTGGGGATGTGGTATTGAATTGTTAGAAAGAAGTAGTGATGCCACAACCGCAGAAATAACTCTCATGTTTAAGCATTCGGTGATTGTCAAGGCTATTTTCGTTAATTTTGACAGTCGTTTAGTCGTTGAATCACGTAACTTCTAACGAAACAAAAATCCTCAAAATTTGAATGAAAATAATGTACTCCGATAATCCTTTTCCACAGTATCAGCTTATTCGGTTCTAATTTCAGCTTTTATATATATATTGCCACCAGGCACGTAGGTATAGATTTTTCATGGGGGGGGGGGGGGTTCAGTGACTGAGCAACTGGATAAGGTACCTAAAGAAATCCTTTTTTTTGGGGGGGGGTCCCTCTTAGAGGGGGAATCCTTAAACCCCCCCCCCCAAAAATATATATATATATATATATTATGATTTTTACAGTAGTTCGGTTTTTAATTTTTTTTTATTTGACTTACAATGGGAGGGGTTTGAACCCCCTAAACCCCTTCTTTTACCTACGTGCCTGATTGCCACAATCCAGAACAAGCTTTTCTGACTCGATCGATGGTGCCCGTGACTTCGGACTTAGCGATCCACGATTCGAGTGGCGCCAACAATTTTTATTTGAAATTGTTCTCAATTTTGCTGAAACAAATTTCGTTAAAAAAAAAAAACGATGAAATAAATTTCCTTAGTTTGACGAAATATTTAATCAAAATAATTAATTTAATTAATTTTCTTAAAAAATGGGCATATATTTTCAAAAGTGCAGGAGATTACTACGAGGCGACTTCTACTCTATATAAGTGGATTGCAATACCAAGGACTTTATATTGAATAGTGCATATCGATCCCGACTGCAAATCTCAATAGGCAATCAAAATAAATTTGGAATCATTTAATCAGCGAGTTCAATTTACTTCTAAAAATAATACATACAGTAACACTGACAGATTGTTGTTTGTTGTATGGAGGACTGAAAATGTAAACAGTTTTTGAAGTGAAACTTCTTTCACGAGGCTACTGAATCTGAATGACATTGACGCGGAAATCAAACAATTAAACGTTAGTATGGTCGGGAAATGTTCGTGAATATGTAGAATATGTATTAAAACCCAATGTAACATAATCTCTTGTAAGTTAAAATTTTTTTTCACTATTAGCTAATGAACTTTCGACCAGCAAAGAATATAATATTGTGTGTGTGCTATCCGGAAAAACAAGCAGCAGTGGAGAAAGCCTTTGAATGGACATCACAGGTCACGCGATCTAATTCTGTTTATGTCAACTCCTTATATAAAAAAAGACGATGTGTTGATAATAACCAGAAAGATCTTACTTAAAAGTGGCAATAACCCAATTGGAGCCGAAGGGACCCGGGTAACCATATTCTCAAACAAGAACACAATTGTTTATCGCCCAGACAGAAGGTTGCCGTGGGCCGCAATTGGAACTTTCCGAGTGGCTGTCACGTGACCTCGAATTGACACTTACATGGCGCGCTTCTTCTCCCCCCCCCCCCTTTAGAGTTATTGATATCTAATGATACAGTTTGACGAGCTTTATTAAAATAAATATAGACCTTGTGGCTGTCGACCCCACAAACAATAACATACGTTATAAATCCGACAGACCGATAAGCCGATGTATGGGAAACTCAAATCTTTGAGGTTATTTTCTGAAAAACAAACATGGTGGTCGTCGGTCGGTTTTTATTCAATGAGTGTTGGGGACATCTATTTCTTGCAAAGAAGCCGCGTGCTGAAGCCTTATACTATTGTTCGTGGGAAATTTTCGTAATCGAAATTGAATATCTAAATTTTGACGGCAACAATGATGCCAGGAGGATGCTATGAGGTGACTTTTCATACACGCCTCATACTAACAGTGAGTTAATTTAGATAACAAGGTCAAGGAAGAAGACTATTTGTGTGTGGGGTACATTGAGAATTAATTAAAACACGATTTACAAGTATCTAACGGAAACTCTTTTTTTGACCTTTGAAGAACTCATTTCTTGTTTGCTTTAATATGATTGATAAGATCATTTCTGAAATGTTTTTTATAGAATTTTTTTACAGCTTAAGATTTTTTTTAAATACTTGCCAATTGATTCTATACGCAAAGACAATTTTAGTATCCCATTAGAGCCATCTGCCTTTTTTCCCCGTCTAGATTATTTCCTGTACTAAATGAGTAAGAAATTCTAATGACTCGTATGCCATAATTCTACCGATAGATGGCAGCATCAACTGAAAAATTAAAATTAACCCTGAATAATAATTGATCGATACCGCATTTAATTTTTAGAAAACGGCTTATGTTGCGGCTTGAAACTACTTGAATGTTTCAAATCATATTTTTTACATGACCGCCTGTGACAGGTTTGCAACAAATGTCAGAAAATAAAAAAAAGCTTAAAATTATGATTCTTTTTTCGTGCAAGCGTGCCACGATTTCTTGAATATCTGCCCTTTCTCTTTATAAATAAAAATGGAAGTTAGTTTTTATGTAGATTTTTTTAAAGTTTTTTTTTGCAGTTTTTATGAAAGATATTGAAACAAAACCTTTAATATCACATATCTTCAAAAAAAAAAGTGGTTTTCCTGTATAAACCTTCATTTTCACAATTATGCTGACTTTTTTTTTGCTATGTAAATCAAGAAGTACACAAAGAACATCAAAGAAGCTTGGCATTTCAATACAAAGACAATTCAAATATAAGCATACATATGAAAAATACATTTTTCTTTTACCAACACTTGAAGTTTTTTTATACGTTTCAATATTCATTGAATGTTTTTATGCATCATGAACGTGCAGGAAATACGAAAGTGATTTGATTAAATAAAACAATAGTTATACAAAAAATAAAATCATTAGCTAGTAAACTTTTTGAACGTTTTTACGTTATTAGCTCCATAAGCATTTTTGGGGTCCCCTTTAAATGGAAACCCTGGACAAGTACCCCGAATGCTCTTTCGTATATCAGACTCTGGTCCGGACCCTCCCAAATAAAATTTAATGACATGACATTTATACAGCATTTTATTTGTGAACATTTTATAAAAATGTAATCAAATATATAAATAATTCGTTATTAGTATTACTATATATGTAATTAAATATATACCTACTTCCTTAGTCATTTGTCATAAATTATACAATTAAATCCTTTGTAAGGGACATTCAAAAATTAAATATATATCTTTTTAATTTAATAGCTTTATTTAATATGTCAAATATTTCATACATTATGTGAACCTTCCCCAAAAAACCTTCTGGGGACCTTCTTGAACATGAAAGAACATATTTACATAGAGGAGACTTCGGTAGGTTGTCAGAATTTTTGTATTTCAATTTTTTTTTTTTGAAGAAGCATTATTTACAGTTGGCCTTTCTATCATTAGCACACCTTTTAGTTTGTATCTTTAGATACATTTTCCTGCAGTTTTTAGACCATGGCAATAAGTGTCTATTCAAGAAAATAAGTTTTTGTCTGAACACAATTTTGTGACATCCTGCTTCGACAACGGGGTCGATTGTCACATACTTTAAGGTTGGTTGTGACGGGTTTTTTAGATGAGAAAAAGTAATTTAAAAAAAATTGTATTAAGAACAGAATACAACCAAAATGTAAGGGAATATAAGAGTTAATAATACATTAGACACTTTCGTGCGAAATTTCACGTTTTTGACATTAATAAATTTTATTCAAATCTGATTCACACTCACAAACATTCTACTTTTTTTACAACAACCAACTCTGACAGGACGTTTCAGACAAATCACGATTTATCAAGGAAACACCATACAACCTAACTTCGAATGTTGATAAAGAATAACAATATGAAACTTTATAGAATAACAGAAAATAGTTGAGTGATTAACTTCATTGAAGAAAGTAAATAATCCGACTTAATTATATTATTCAATAAATATTTACAGCTGCAAAAATGTGAAACACTAATAAAATTTAAAGATATGTAGCTAGGCACTGCAAATTACGTATACGTATTCGGAATGTTGTAAACTTTGAATAGTTTGAGTATTGGTTATAACATGGCAGAAGCGACTGGGAACTAAGATATGTGACAACCTGTCCCGGTCTCCCCTGCAACACATAAACTTACTGTGCTGAAAAACAAATTTACGATTGAGAACCTGTACAGGTTTTGCAATAATAATTGTATGGTAAATGAATATGTGTTAAAATACAAGTAACCACTAGATCTTAAAGCGAAGTTCAGTGGTAAAATAGTTAATTCATTTTATAATAGGTCAAATTCAAAGGAAATTTTTAATAATTTCACATGTACAATTTTCAAATAATTCTTTGTATAATTTTCGTTTTGCACTTTGAATGCAAATAACTTCGTTTGTATGTTCTGAGACATAAGGAGCTACAAAACTTTGTATATGGTCCTCAAAGCAAACTCTTTCGTCGTGTGCACTAATACTGAACTACAAAAGACACACCGTCTACCAAGAGGTGCGACTTTGGTTAAAACGAAATAAAATACAATAATTGGAAAAATATATAAATTTTCTTGTTAATTTCACGTCATGTACTGAGAAGAAGAAACACATTTCATGAACGTTTGCATTTTAAAGTATTTCTCCACGATCTTTTTAGTTATATATAAAAAAATACATAATTTAATCAATAAAAATATAAAAAATTGGATATTTTAATATAATCTCTTAATGTCTAAATTCTTACTATCAATAATAACTACTTCCCATGCGCTACATAATTATTTTAAAAGTATGTTTTGTTTTAAATTATAAGTCTACAATTTCAAACCAATTCTGTGGGGATTTCAATACCCATAAATGAACTAACAATTTGTTATAGACAAATTCGATATTTATATCGAAGAATAAACATGAGATCGACATATGAAGAACATATTTCCTTAACTGTCCTCGTCCATAAGAACTACATAACATTACAAAGCGGTATTGACCAAATAGTCCAGTATAAAACTGCATTTAAAGTTACGGGTTTAGATTCAAAAGTTGTAACCTTCCATAGTTTTTTGGCGTCTCCTGTAAAATTTAGAAGACAAATATATCTGGTTTTGAAACTAGACGACTCGTATACTAAATTATGGAAGTATTGATAGAACAACAAAGCAACAATTTTCGAACAAAGTGTACGCTAGGAAAATACAAACAGAAAAGAGTAAGAGTGAGAATTTGGAATTATCATCAATATTTTAAATTTCTATTGTAAAGGATACGAGCTATTATTAAACTTAAACATCTTTTAACTTGATTCTCATTTATATTGAAATATTAAAAATATATATTAATCTTAGATAATTATAAATATAGTTTCAATTGCATTCCTCATATCTCAAAATTCCAACATCCACGTGACAAAAATGGCACGTGTTCCGTAATGCAACCAAAGCAAAACCATTTAACACCATACATTTGATAGTTCCTTAATACTTTCTGAACGTTCTATTAGTCTGAAATTGTATAATCAAAAAAATACTTCCCTATTTTCTTCAGTGTTAAATATCAGCAGACTCATGGGAACACTCAGTTAAAATGAATTTACACATATGATTCATGAATTTACACGTATGACATTTCTGTATCAAAATTTCGCAAAAGAAAACAATTAATGACAATGCAAAACCGAAGAAGAGTACATAAAACGCGTACTGCAAATCTTCTAACTTGATCGAGGACGTTGCTTCATCGGGCCATTCCAATCTACGAAGCTCTCTCCTCCAATTACCATGGAGAAAAGGTTTATTCAAAAATATATCAAACAAGCCCATAGATATTGCTTCGAGCATTGCCAAATTCAGCTTCTCTTTGCAGCAGAAGTTCTTTCTTACGCAGATGGACATAGGCTGCGTCGCTAAGGCATCTTCCGAAAACACTTTTACTCTGTTGGGAGGATACATTTCTTTCTTTTCAATAAACTCACGTGCATTAATCCAAGCTACAGTTTTACCAGTAGGAGGTATAGTATAGGGCTCGTGTAACCAACCATTTTTAATGATTTCTTGCGCTAACAGCCTCAAGTGTTCTTCATTACTCTCCAACATGAAATCAATTAATAATTGTTCCGTTCGACATGTGAATCTTTTGTTTTGCACAGCGGATAACAACTCTTGAAAGTTCTTTACGCCCGATTCTTTAATGGGAAGTGTCAAGAAGCTCAAGAAGAGCGCACTATACAAAGATGATATCACACCAGCCCAGGTAAGCCAAGTCGTCCACCAAATCCTTTTCTCGAAAGTATCTAAGTTGATGTTCAAAGGCTGCTTTAGCATGCTTCCGAGCATCGACAAGAAAATGTTGGCAAGGGATGTCTTCGTTGAGTTTATCCATTTAGAGATCAAAGTTGCTGCAATCGCAATACTGAAACAACAAATCCAAACTCCGCCACTAAATGGAGACATAAATGCTTCGAATTTTGGATATTCCTCTCCTTCTTCAGTCATGAAACGAATGTCATAAAAGTTATATGATACTGTAAAATCTGTATACTCGTATTTTTCATCGCTTATTCCGACGCTTGCTATGCCAATGTCTGCTTTACCCTCGTTAATCGATTGAAAAAAATCCTTTTCCCCTTCCATTATTTTATAATCTTCCCATTGAAAATGTAGCCTTTCGGCTAAATATTGTAGAATATAAAAATCTGGAGTGTACTGAAGTGTTCCAGTTTCATTATTTTCAAATCTATCAATTACAGTTGTTACAACACTCAGTGCACTTGGAAACTGCATTTTATATTTTTGCTCTTCCAGTTTCGTCAGCCCAACCGCAGTATCTGGATAAATCCGATGAAATAAAGATTTTGTTCATAATCGAATCGATCAAATGTGCTAATCGTTTTGGTTGTGCGTCGCACGAAGTTGATTCCAAAAGTGTCAACGCTTCTTTAAGCAAACAAAAATCTTCATTTACTCGATTTTAGTTTGTATAGTTAGGAATAACTGACACGCAGCTATTGAATGAATAACCATTAACTTTCTTAAAGAACAATAAAAAGTATATTAAAAACCATGACTCGTACTTTAGTTTCACTCTTTTTTTTTTATTTGCTTCTTTTAAATTGCGTGAAAAACGAATTGAATTTCTTGTTTCGAAAACATCGGCAATGATCGTTTAAAAAATATACTGGCTAACGTTTTATTGTACCCAAAGCGCTTGTTGTATGATTCAATCACAATTAGTTGTCTAGAGATATTTTTTGTAAAATCTCTTCCTGTGATCCTGCGCTGTTAGATTTGAACTCAATTTTGCAAAATGAAATTGCATGTAACATCTACCAAATTTCTCACTAATGGTAATTTTTTTTTACAATTATGTTTTGTAATGTCCAATTATAATTTTTTCGAAAGCTCCCCTTTTGATGTTCAAAGGCTGCTTTAGCATGCTACACAGGCCCGTCACACCGAGGGGGGGGGGGGGGTAAAATCTGGAAACCCTAAAAAAAGTTGGGCAATTCAACTTCTAGAAACCACGAGTTGGGAACATTTATGCCTGAAGAAAATTAACAAATGAAAGCTAGGGAAGATTGAAAATCGAATAAACTTGTATGATTACATTTAAATTGTATGATTACATTTAAATTGTATGATTACATTTAAATTGTATGATTACATTTAAATTGTATGATTACATTTAAATTGTATGATTACATTTAAATTGTATGATTACATTTAAATTAAACCTTTAGAACGGTCACTGCATTGGAAGATGACAGGGGTGCCCATAGGGGAGGGGGGGGGGGTTCATTGCTTTATTATTATTATTATTTAATTTTTAGGGGGGAAGTGTTTTAGGCAAAAAATAATTTAGCATATATAATATGTCTCCAGTCACTGGGATTTAAAGCGATTTCAAGAAACGCCACTTCGACACAGAAAGCTGACGACATTGTAAAAAATTATCTTGCTTGAAAATGCAGGTGTTTATTTTGTTAAAACTAAATGCCATTTTAGAAAGATTTATAAAATAATTTCTAAATATTATCTGATTGATGGCTATTGTAGAATCTTGGAGGTGTGCGACGCATGCCATCGCACAGGGTTCCTTGCTTTTCTTTTTTTTAGAGGGGGGGGGGGGGGCTCAGTAAAAAAAACCGACAAAAGTATTTAAGAGAGAAAATTAATATTTTTTAAAACTCCATTAGGATTTTTTGTAATATGTGGTACCCGTATATCTAGGATATACACGTTTACTGATCTTTGCCTGCTTCAAACATTCAGTCTACATTTCAGTGCTGATAGGTAGTGTGAGGCAATAACTTTTCCGTTAGGAAGAAAGAATGTAAAAATAATAATAAATATGAAGATTGCTATAAACTCAGGACTGCAGACTACAACAAAAACTGGAAAGAAAACGCTGACTGCAACAAAGTTAACTCTTTTGTTTGTAAATATGGCTTATGTTTTAAAAAAAAACTGCAATGAAGCATAAACTGTTTTCTTATTTCAGTAACTTTTATAATATAAATTACGATTTTTATATACAACTAGACTAAAAACTAATTATTTTCATACGTTTGTTCACTTGTAAGCGTCAGTTGAGGCGATTAGGGAGGGGGGGGGGGGGGCAAAGAAAATTTTTGTACCCCAATCCCCTCAAAAATTTTTCTGTTACTTATATTACATTTACAATCGATTTTATTTTCTCGTATTATCTTTTATCTTCTTCTAACACATATACAGCTATCAGAAATTTAGGCACCACAGTTCCTGTTTCTACCATTACAAAATACTCATCGTTTGACTGAAAATAAAATATAAATAAAAACAGCAAAAGGAAATAGGTCTCGATTATCTAGAGCGGGAAATATATTGGCGCCGATATATATCTACGTTGAATATTTAATAAGCCGGGCTGAAATATTTTATTTTTCTATAGTAAAAAAATCGCATTTTTTTTGGTTGGCAGGTAAATTAAATACTTTTTAGTGTGTTCTTTTTATGTTTCGGGCGGTATATAAAAATAAAAGATAAAATGAAAAGGTGTTTTGAACAGTTCCTACTTTTTATACTCCTGAAAATTGGACTTTAGTTTTTGAGGCCTTTTTGTTTAGTATTTCTGAAATTTCTTTCAAACAGTAGGAAGGGTACCTCTTCATCTTGCCCCCCCCCCCCCTCCCCCCCCCCTCCCCCCCTTCCCCCACTTTTAGCACCCAATCGCCGCCACTGAGAGTAGGTGATTTTATTATATTTTGGTTTCACCTTGTCGTCGAACCAGCTTTAATAGTTTCAATGGTGTTACAATAAAAGAACAGATAATGTATTTAAATCAGTAAGGACGATTGGTTTTTGTGAACTTGCAGTTGAAATGTGGAGCAAAGCTGCGAATATTTAAATTGTAAAAAAAAAAAAAAAAACTGAATGAAAAGTATTTTCTGAGATTGATAAACTGTACTGGTAAGTGGATAAATATTATACGGTATTTTTAAATTAAAGTTTAATTTTAAAAGATTTATTAAAATTCGATAAAATAAAATTTTATATTTGATAGTCATATTTAAAATAGGCAAACATAAGAGTAGAAGTTCATGAGTGATTTTAAACAAACCCAATAACGTTCAGTATTTTGATTGAATTTCGTCGACAATTTTTTTCTATCTTTGTGTTTACCTGTCTCTTTTGTTGGGGTTTAATAGATGTTTTTTTAAATAAAACTTTCACAAATCTATTCATTACTTATAATCTGTACTTTAGTTCATGTTGACATCTCTAACTGTTAAGACATAGATTTTCCCACTTTTCCATAAATATTTCTATTTGACCATATATATATATATATATATATATATAGCTTTGTTCTATATATAACAGTTTTGTTTATACCATTAAGTAATAGAAAATATATTTAACCAGTAAAAATCAGATCTTCAAGGCCCATTCTCCACGGACGCTATTTACGCCGCGTTTCATTTTGCAGAAGCCTCAATGATTAGTGAATTCAAACCATCTGGTTTACATGGACCAAGCGCAGAGTTATCTGCTAAAGCTAACGTGCGTAAATAACGTCCGTGTAGAATGTGGACATTATTAAAGCGCATTAGCTTTTATAAATGGCCCTGTGATTGGGGAATATAACTACGTGGTTTACATATACGTTCGTAGAGCCATCTGCATCTAACGCACGTAAATAACATCAGTTTTATTCCTTTGTTATTTCTTTGATGCCATGATGTGTTTTTTAAAAAAAATCTGTTTTTTATATTTCAGTCAGAAATATTTTCTTTCTTGTATATCAAGTATTTCAGCATTTTCAGTGGCATTTGGCTAACATGTAAGAGGCAATTGTATCTGAGCATTTAAGGTAAAATCTATTTACATCATGTGTTTCTGCAAATTAGAGCGATTTTCATATATCACTGACAAATGTAATAATATAAAATATTGTAGGTAGTTATTTTAGTCTAAATGGAGCGATTGCAAGGATTTTTCCGAAATTGATCAATCAGAGAATACCGTCTTCATTTCTACAGTAACAATTGTTAGGTGTTTACAAAATTGAAATCCAAAATCGGGATTTAAAATTTTTAAAATGTCCATTCGTAAATTATATTTTCTGGTGGAATTGAAATCAACACCTTAGCCAAATCGATGAAATTTTGTAGAAAACATTAGATTTTTAGACCAGAACAAAGCTGCAGTTCTTGAACCAAAATCGATCAATTCTTAGCGGACAGACAATAACAAGTTCTATGGAATTTATTATGAATTTTAACTCCTGTTTTAACAATTAATAAATTTCTGAAATTACAATTTTATTCGGCAAAATTATGTTATCCGAACCTCCGTCCATATATTTTACTGACGAACCTGGTTTTAAGCACAATTTGTTTGTAGCAATGAAACGTTGTAAAGAGATGCGGGGAGGAAGTTTAAGGCAATATATAAGTTCCATACATATAAGTTAATGTATATAAGTTAAAATAACCAAATTTTTTTCCCGATTTTACCTCTAACTGATTTACAAAATACGAAATGTGGAGCTTTGTGTGGATTCAGTTGAAAATTTTGGATTCTAATAAAGTTTTGGGCTTAACTAGATTTGAGAGGGGAAGAGATTTTTTTTGGGGGGGAACGGGGGATTTGCCCATTGGGTTTTGGAGGGATGGGCACCCCTGGGAAGATGGGTGCAACAAATCAATGCTTGTGAGAGAATTGTTTAATATTATCTAAAATATATATATAAAAATGTCGATAAATTGGAACTGGGAATTTTCAGCACTGTTGAGTTGGGAATTTCGAATAATTGAGTTGAGAATTTCAAATCGTTAAGTTGGGAAATTTTTTTGTTTCAACCCTCCCTAAATATTTTTGTGTAACGGCACCGATGCTACAGAGCATCTACAAGAAAATGTGGACAAGGGACGTCTCCGTTGAGTTTATCCATTTAGAGACCAAAGTGGATGCAATTGCAATCCAGAAACCGCAAATCCAAACTCCTCCACTAACGGAGCCACAAATGCGTCGAATTTCGATATTCTTCTCCTTTTTTAGTCATGAAACGTAAGTCATAAAAAATTATAAGATGAAATCTGTATATTTTTTTTTCTTCATTTGTTCCCGTTCTTGCTACGCCAATGTCTGCTTTACCCTCGTGAATCGATTGAAGAAAATCTTTACTATCTTCGCTTACTTTATACATTTTTCAACTGAAAATGTAGTTTTTGGCCAAATACTGTAGAATATAAAATAATGGAGTGTAGTGAAGTGATCCTAATATAGTGTTTTCTAATCTTCCGACCATTGTTACAACGCTCATAGCACTTGGAAAATGCATTTTTATATTTTCGCTACTTCAGTTTTATCAGTCAAATCTCAGCATTTGGATTCCCTTCTGAAAACTGATGAAATAAAGAATTTATTCATCATCTAATCGACCAATTATATCTTATAATCGTTTGGTTAATGCGTCGAACTAATTTAATTGGTTAACAAAGTGTCTGCGGTTCTTTAAGCAAACAAATGATTGCATAAATTTTTCTTCGGTAACTCGATTTTACTTTGTATATTTAGGAATATTTAACTCGCAGCATTGAATAAATTACCAAAAACATACTCTAAAAGAATAATAAAAATATATTAAAATTTATGACCTGTATTATTGATTTTTTTTGTTTCTATTATTTTGGGTGAAAAATAAATGAAATTTCTCGCTTCTAGAATATTGATATTTCCATTTAATCTATTTTTTAATTAAATTAACTAACCTAATTAAACTAACTTAATGTTTGAAATAATTAAACTAATTTTTTAAAAACATGTAATATAATAATTTTTAATTTTTTGTAAAATTTGTTTCTGTTATTGATTTAGCAGTGAAATAATTTAAAAAAAAGAAATTACATATGATATCTACCTAATTTCTCACTAAAGGTACAAGTATTTTATAAGTATGTGATGTAATGCCCAATTAATGTCAAAAATGAACTTTGTTCCTTTATCCAATGTGATGAAATACGGTTATTCAAATATTCCAATAACAATAACGAACTTTCCAAGTATGGGTTAGTCATATTCTGTTTATCTGAAATTAAATAAAAGTCAAAAATTCATAAAAGGCTATCCAAAAATTTAAAACAACACCTAACCTATATTAAGCAACAATAAAAGTTTGTTTATTTTGGTATTAATTCAAATCCACGGGTTACAGGGCCAGCATACAGTTAATAAATGACTTGAAAAAAGTTTATTTGAGTAAAAGTGGACGTTTAGTAAAGCAGAAATTGAATTGGCAAAGATAAAACAAAACGAAAAAGTTAATTTTTTGTTAAAATGTTATAATTTATAATTATAAAAAAATGAAAACATTATCTTTAAAGAATCGCGTGACCTGTTGATTAAAAAATTATGATTACTTAGCAACACATAAAACAAACAAACACAAAAAAAAATTTCAAAAGGAATTCAATTTAAAAGCATTGTTGTTCTTTCTCTGACACGTTTTATCACTTACATTTGACTATAATTAATTGATTGTTCAGAGGCAGCGGGTTGGAAAATATTTGAGGTTAGGGTAAGGTGGGGGAAAATGGGTCATGGAGTACTTTTTTTTTAGTGAACGAGATCTAAGACAACCAACACTGGTGTTGTGACAACATAACCCGGTCTCCCCTATGACTAGCTAAATTGTAAAAAAGTCTCTTAAAAATGAGAACCTGTACATGTTTTGTAATTAGAAACAAATACACTCAAACCTGTTTTTGTGCGGTGGATAGGGACCGCATAAAAAAAACGCATTAAAAAAATTCGCACAGAACTTCACGAGTAGCAATAAAAAATATTTTTCGCAACACAATTAATTTTTTTTATGCGGTGGATAGGGACCGCATAAAAAAAGTCTCACATAGAAAATAACTCAAAACTTTACGAAATAACTAGGAATTGCTTGACGCTTGTATATGTCTCGGTAGCCAGATAATCAATTATGTTCCAATGTGATTGAAATTTCCATATACCGCATAAAAAAATCGCACAAAATAAATCGCACAAAAAAAGACCGCACAAAAACAGGTTTGAGTGTATGTGTTAAAATACATGTAACTACTAGAACTGATAATAAGTTCAGCGATAAAATATTAAATTCATGTTTTAAATGTCGAATTCAATCGAAGTTTTTAACAATTGTAAATACGCAGAAGTTTTTCATATTTAGTTTTATATTTTATATTTAGTTTATAGTTTTTCACATTTAAATCAACGAACTGTATTTCATTTTGTCAACTTTGAAAGATCTGTAAATCAGAGCTTAACTATCTTAAGTCACATTTGGGTTAACTTTACAGAAAAGGGAAATAACTGAATCCTCTCATTGTAAAGCATTAGATTTTTACTTTTATAGCTCTTGCTAAAGGCTTAAAAATAACTTTTGATTGAATTTTGATGGTATGAATCGACAAAAAAATAAATTTTAAGACATATTTTGCAATGAAACAAAAATCGCAAATTTGCGCTAAGGCTAGTCATGCTCAGAGGTACAAAGAAGGTTCCTAAAAAAACATTTCGTCGATTGTACAAATACCATTCTATAAAAGACACACCATTTACCTAGTGCTGCGTCTTTGGCTAGCGTGAAATAAAATCTGGAAAATTAATTAAAAAATTTAAATAAAATATAAATTTTCTTGATAGTGTCATCATATACAGAGAAGAATGGACACACTTAAAGAATCTTACATTTTAATATATTTCTCTACTATCTAATTAATTATTTAAAGAAAAATAAACTAATTTAATCCATAAAATATAACATAATGAATATTTTGCTTTAACATCTTAATAACAATATTCTCAATATCAATAATAACTTTCTCATTATCTCATCATAACTATCTGCATTACAGAATTATTTAAAAGTATATTTTTTAAATTATAAATCAACAAATTTCCAACCTACTCCGTGAGAATTTCTATACTCAGTTTGAACTAACAATTTGTTATAGACAAATTCATTATTTATAGCGAAGAATAAGCCTAAGATCGACATACCATCGCTTATCCACGGTACCACGCAAGTCTAATGTTACAACGTTTTCCTTAAATGGAATTGCAGCTTAAGCGACGATATAAGGTATGTAGTTCACGAGCTGACCTTGTCCATGTCATCTGTTTACTAGATATTAATATAATTATTGTTAAATTGGATAAGAACAAGTTTTGTTTAAAGTTCAAAATTATTATACATTTTTTGAAGTTGACAAGTTTAAAAATACAAATACTATATAATGGTTTTATGAGCTTTGTAGTTTCCAAATTTTTCTCAAAATCAGTTTCTTTTATATTTTCACAAGTTCTTAATACACTATATCACATTGCAGAGCGGTATTGCCCAAAAGTATGTATGAATTCAGTTTCAACTGCATTCAAAGTAATGCGTGTGGATTCAAAAAGTACGTGATCGTTAATCGTTTTTGGCGTCTCTTATAAAATTTATGAAAACAAATTCATTTGGTTTTAAAACTAGAAGGCTCATATACTGAATTATAGAAATATTAATAGTACAACACAGTGACATTTTTTAACAATCAATGCATTTGGATAAGACAAGCAGAAAAGAGGGATAACTTGGAAAGACCAATAATATCTTCAATTCAAGTTGTAAAGGATACAATCTGCTATTGAACAAATACTTTGTTTGGGTTCACTGAATTCCCCATTTGAATTGGGATAGTAAAATATATTTATTTCAAATAATCGTAATTGTTGATTTTACTTGCATTTCTTATATTAAAATTACCCATCGTACTTGCCAAGCATTCAAGTGATAAAAATTACCTTTTCGGTATTGAGACCAAAATGTTTGACCCCACTCTTTTAAAAATAGGTACTCGGAAATAAGTCAAATGTACTCGTATTTGAGTACATTCCATGCTTATGTCTCCGAATTCATAAGTTTCAATTTTTAAAAAGACATGTACTCAAGATTTAAAATTAGAACAAGAAGTAGATGTTTGCTTACATGGGATGCCTTCATAAATCACTGTCAATAAATATAGACAATTACAACCAAGTGTTAACGAGAATCGAACTCAGATAATCAGCATCGCAGTCGCTTTATGTGCTATACTACCAGGACGACATGAAGAAGTTTGAAACAGTAGAAATGTTAATGAAATTATGCCAAAAGAATAGGAAATAAGACAATTGAGTTGTTGTAATACTCAGTAGTTTCTATTTGAGCAATCGAAATAAAAAAAAACCTTCTTCTGAACAACTACTTTAAGTTTGTCAGATTTTATTAAGATCCCTTGAATAGAAGCTGATATTTTGCAATATAAATCACATTTCTAACTTTTGAGAAAATAAGATTATTTAAATTTAAGTACGTCGTCGTTCATTTACGAAGCTTTGTACTTTTAAAGAAACCCAAGTAGGCTAAGGCACTAATTTTTAAGTACACTCTTTACCGTACAATTGATATTTCACCACTTCATTTTAAAAATACTATTAGTAATAAAAATGTATAATTAAAACATATTCTCTTCAATTTCCTTCAGTGTTACATATCAGATTGATGAGAGAACTCCGCTAAAATCTGCTTGAGCTTACTCAAAACACATTTATGTATCAAAATTTCACAAAAGAGAATAAAAAATGACAATGCGTAACCGAAGAAGAGTACATAAAACGCATATTGCAAATCTTTCAACTTGATCGAGGACGTTGCTTCATCGGGCCATTCCAATCTTCGAAGCTCCCTTCTCCAATTAACGTGGAGAAGTGGTTTCTTCAGAAAGACATCAAACAAGCCCATAGACATTGCTTCGAGCATTGCCAAATTCAGCTTCTCTTTGCAGCAGAAGTCTTTTCTTACGCAGATGGAAATAGGCTGCGTCGCTAAGGCATCTTCCGAAAACACTTTTACTCGGTAGGGAGGATACATTTCTTTCTTTTCAAGAAACTCGCGTGCATTAATCCAAGCTACAGATTTACCAGTAGGAGGTATTACATTGGGATCATGGAACCAACCATTTTTTGCGATTTCTTGCCCTAATAGCCTCAAGTGTTCTTCGTTACTGATCGACATGAAATTGCTTAAATATTGTTCAGTAACGCATGTAAATCTTTTCTTCTGCACAGCGGATAACAACTCTTGAAAGTTTTTTATGGCGGAATCTTTAATGGGAAGTGTCAAAAAGCTCAAGAACAACGCACTGTACAAAGATGACATCACACCGGCCCAGGTAAGCCAAGTTGCCCACCAAATCCTTTTCTCAAAAGCATCCACTTTGATGTTCAAAGGCTGTTTTAGCATGCTTCCGAGTATCGACAAGAAAATGTTGGCGAGGCATGTCTTCGTTGAGTTTATCCATTTAGAGATCAAAGTTGCTGCAAGTGCAATACATAAACAACAAATCCAAACACCTCCACTAAATGGAGACATAAATGCTTCGAATTTCGGATATTCTTCTCCTTCTTCAGTCATAAAACGAAAGTCATAAACATTATAAGATACTGTAAAATCTGTATACTGGTATTTTTCTTCACTTATTCCCATCCTTGCTATGCCAATGTCTGCTTTTCCATCGAAAATCGATTGAAGAAAATCTGGTCTATTTTCCGATATTTTATAAATTTCCCATTGAAAATGTAGCTTATCGGCTAAATATTGTAGAATATAAAAATCTGGAGTGTACTGAGGTGTTCCAGTTTTATTATTTTCAAATCTTCCGATTGCCGTTGTCACAACGCTCAGTGCACTTGGAAACTGCATTTTATATTTTTGCTTCTCCAGTTTCGTTAGTCCAACCACAGTATTTGGAGACAGCCGATGAAATAAAGACTTTATAATAATCTAATCGATCAAATGTGCTAATCGTTTTGGTTATGCGTCGCACAAAGTTAATTGATCCCATAAGTGTCTGCAGTTCTTTAAGCAAACAAAAATCTTCATTACCTCTATTTGAGTTTGTATAGTTAGGAATATATGACACGCAGCTATTGAATGAATAACCGAGGATATACTTAGAAAACAAAAAATATATATATTAAAAATCATAACCTATATTTTTTGTTTCACATTTTTTTTTGCTTCTATTACTTTGCGGGAAAAACTAATTGAATTTTTTGTTTTGATAATATAGATAATGACCGATAAAAAAAATGTTCTGGCTAACGTTCTATCATACCCAAAGCTTTTGTTTCATGATTCAATTATTATTAGTTGTCTATAGATAATTTTTGTAAAATCTGTTCCTTATCTTAAGGAGTTAGCATTGAACACATTTTCGCAAAATTAAATTGCATGTAATATATACCACATTTCCCACTAATGGTAATTTTTTGCAGTTATGTTTTATAATGTCCAATTAATGTAAAAAATGAACTTTGTACTGAAGTGTTCAGAGCTATTGTCTACGAGTTTCCGGCTACTGTTACAACCCTCAGTACACTAACCCTCTTATTCACAAGTTCTGAAAAATCCAGCGATTAACCGTGGGTTACGAAAACCGAGGATTGAAGGAAATCGGGGGATTTCGTCGGAACCTTCCTTATTCACAGCCTCCGCTCTACTGGAGAATTTGTACACCGTGGTTACTCCGAGGTTGTGCCTTCGAAAAATATAACGACTTCTTTCATTGGTCGACAATGCGCCACGTGTCATTTGTTTACATTCAGAGATTTCTGTTTTGGAAATCTAACGAAAAATGTGAATCAACGAATTTATGAAAAAACATTTTTGAATACATGAATACAAGCACATATACATTTTAATACAAGCACATTGAATTACTAATGAAAGTTCAGAATTAATGTCCCATTCTAAAATAAAATTCCTTGCTGAAATGATAGTATTATTGGTGGCTTTTTACTATGTTGATGGCTTTAAAAATAGATAAACTTCTTATTGTCTAGCCTCTAATGACTGTCTTTTCATCCGTCTGACTGATTTTAATTGATAAATAAATGTAATGGGTTGATGCAGGGAAAAAATTTGAATTCGAAAACTGACGATGTAATATTGCTTGTTGCACCAAAACCGAAAACTGCCCCACCTTGCTAAAATCCTATATAACTGGTTTTAAATATAGGTAAACGTGTGGTTCTGGCACCTCAAAACTACCTTTTGGTCCTTCTAACACTGTTGATAAATCTAGGAATTTTTTTTGTTGCGAGCAAGACAAAAATTGAATTTGAAAACTGACGAATTGCTTGTTGCACCAAAACCGAAAACTGCCCCACCGTACAAAAATCCTAGATAATTGGCTTTAAAAATAGGTAAACTTGTTTTAGCACCACATTACTACCTTTTGGTCCTTCTAAAACTCATTTTAATTGATAAATCTAGGTATTTATTTTGTTGCAAGCAAGACAAAAAGTAGAATTCGAAACTAAAATATAATTGTTTGTTGCACCAATTTCAATGTATTATAACCTCCTTCCTATTATCCCTCCTTCTTTCCAGTCTCATACCGGAGTAATTTTTGTGATTCGGTTTATAGTACTTCAACATTTATTAAACAAACGAGAGAGAGAGAACCACTACACCGCAAAACCTACGATAAATAGGTACTCGAAGAACAGATCTGTCCATTCGGGTATCTCGTAGCGACAACATTTAAGTCGCATCGATTTTAATGAAAAGTACACTGAATTAGTTCGTATGGGCAATTTTTAGTGTTCAATGCATAAAAAGTTCCGACTTAAGTACTTATTTGAGAAATATTTGTCTCTAAATAGATTTTTAACAAACTATTTTAAGCCTAACAGAGCGATCGTATAAGCGGCCATTTTGTTTAGAACTAAAACCATGCTTAATACTGCCAACGTTGGTAGTATAAACCGAGGTTTAGTTTCCTGTAGATATTCCGCCGGTTTGGCGAAAACCGGTCTTGTGAATAGGGTTTCATCAATAATCTTAGGTTTACCTCCGCATTACCTCGCATGTAAACCGAGGATTATCTACGATTGTGAATATAACCGTAAGAAAGTCCGTTTTGCTGTAGCCCCGTTTTTTTGCAATTATAAAGTGGTTTCAATTGCTTTGATTTTTACATAATTTTTCCTTCTTATTTTTTTTTTACTGATTGAAATTACATATCTTGTAAATTGCACCTCAAAACTTTATTTTTTTAGTTGCATAATTAAGTATTTTTTATTTTAAAAATTGGGTGAAGGTTAAAAAAATGGAGATTGCTGGACGTGATGTTACATCCACGAAAATCAGGAAGCTAGTTAAATCTAGTCAATTAGTTTGTACCACTTTGCATCAACTCTAAAAACTTAAAAACAATTTAAACTTCATATACAACCAGGGAAACCAGGAGAATACTACGCTGTGTGACTTATCCCTCTCGCCTCATGATCACCGAAAGCTCATTTTGGTGCCAAGACTTTTACCTAGGTCGTACCAATTTGAGGAAGAATCATTTCCTACAATAAAATCTTTGACATTTAAAATAAAGTATTTAATATAAATTAATCAATTGAGCAATCGATAATTAAAATAACTAAAAAGTTATTTATATATCGCTTAATTTAAAAAAATATATTTCTAAAGAGAAATGTCCCGTGTATAAATTCGTATAATTAAACATATGTCGGGAGGGGTCCGGACACCATGGACCTCTCACTTGGATACATCATTGACCATTACTTTGATCATTAAGTATCTAATGGTGGAGTAGCATCACTTTATCGAAAAAAAAATTAGCATAAAAATTCTATATATGAAAATATGATGTATGATCCTTTAATCGATCATTAACTAGTTAGTCGTTAAACAAAGCTAATTGCAAAAAAGTGTATGTGCCAGTTTATTCATTGCAGAATAAAAACTTATTGATCAAATATTCGATTTCTGACATAAAGACAATTTGACACGCATGTTATATGTCTAAGAAGATACATATTTTTAAAATATATATTTAGCAAATATAACCTACATTCTCGTTTGTGTCTGATAGTGTAGATGATAGTTCGTTGGTGTCTTTGAATAATTAAAAATATAATGGTTCGATTGTAAACAAATATTTATCGAAATAACAATACTGTAAAGTTTCTGCAGGAGAGTGCAATTCATATTTTAAAAACATTATTCTTTATTAAATTATTTTTTTTAAAAATATTTTAGCATATAAATGCTTTCAAAAATTTATTTCAAATTTTGAAAAAGTTCTCAAAGTAGAATTTTTTTTATTAACCTTTATATTGTGTGTATTGCTAAGATAAATGGCGATACTCGAACGAATATACACTTTCGAATCCCTCAGGGGCTTTGACTTTCTTACAATAAATGAGATTAGAAACGAAAATAAAAATATATAAATATTATAAGTGGCGAAATCTTAGCAATGTTTCAAATTTTGGAATATTACTGGTACTTGTTATTGTTAATTTGTGCTTCTTTAAAGTCTCTGCAAATTGGTAACTGCACAAGAACTTCATGTTCATCGTACAAAAATAAAATACATTCGGAAGCATTTATGATAAGTGTGCAATTTTGGTATGCAACGTTACACACATTTCTATTTATTTAAATAAAATATTTATGTCATTAACAGATTTTGTAGATTTATTTGTTGATGAAAAGTAGTCTATCTGGTAGAAAGCAATGTTTAAAATTTAAGAATAAATATTCTAAATAGGTGAAAGTCAAAAGCAGAGTACCACACGGTTTGGTTCTAGGATTACGCAGGTTTATTATTTTTATTGATAATGTTAGTTGGAATATTGTTAGTATGGTTCCTTAATCGCCACCTCTAACCACCCATGTCTTTCGGTTGTAGACGTGTGTCTTATCTGAAGAAGAAAAACAGTTTTGCTTTTTGAAACTATAGGTTGTCCTTTTCCAATTTATTTGGGCCTTAATGCTCGTTGTTCTTCGGATATTTTATTTTACAATTGGGTGATTTAGAGAGCTTGAAAATGTAATACAGGTGATAGGACTAAAGATCATGGATTCAAATTATACAAGTAACAGTTTCGTTTGGGAAGGGAAAAATCAATATTCTTATAATAGGATTAGATACAAATCGAATAGCTAGTTATTAATTGTTAAATAAAAGCAATTGAATCTTCATTGGAGATCACCAGGCTGTATTCAATGGATCAAACTTGCTGGGTTACGAGTCTGTTGTTAATATTTCTTATCCACATCATCAAACTATAATTAAACGATCAATTTTGGTTAACCGCCAATCTGGAATACGCAACAAGCTTTCAACATTTGTTATCAAACAAACTGCTTATACCAGAGTGGTCACGCACGCACTCTTGGAAAAAGGAAAACTGGAAAAATAAAAATAAAGTAAAAAGTGAGAAATGTGGAATGAAATATGAGTAATAATACTTCATGTTCTTCTTGTTGTCATTTACATAAAAATATTTTTCTTTAAAGTGTAAAGAAGCGATCATTTGTTACATCTCGCAATTATTAGATCTGTTTTACAACCTCCTCTAGATGTGGTGTTCAGTCAAATTGGCCTTATCCCTCCTCCCCACATGTTACGTCATTTTTTGTTTCTAACACACATTTTTTATCTGTAATGGGTTTTCTATATATAGCTTGATATTGCGGTATTTTAAATAGCATTTTGATAAAAAAAATAATTGCAATCAATATTAAAACAGTATTTACATTGAAAAGTATGGTTTCCTTATTTTAGCTGAGTTTCAGTTTAAATTATATTTATCGCGAGGGCCTACTCTCAAAATAAATCTATTTTGAGATGTTGATCCATTATATTTGAATAGATTATTTATTTTTGTCTCATTAAATATGTTTTTTTTGCATTTCATTGTATGAAACTTGCAAGTGACAAACAAAATAAACCTTCATACATTGACGATTTTTTTTAAATTGGGTTCCTCCACTTTGTGGGTTCATTAAAAAAAGTCAGAATTCAATGCAAAATGATTCTTCATCAAAATGTAATGCTCTAAATATATTTTCCGCATTTGGAACATCACAATTATTCTCCCACTCCCTTCTCCACGTCAGGTTCAGTCATTCAAGAGGGCTGAGGAAACTAATCCCAACGTATATTTCAAAGGCAAGCATTTAGTAAAAGCTATGAAGTTTATGCATTATATGCTTTAATTTAAGCTCTCAACTATTGGATAGTTTATTTCGAAAGCTGTTGCTTGAGGCGATTAATTTGTAACCTCTGTAAAAGAAAGAAAACCTCTTTCATGTTTACTAGTCCTTATTCAGTGAAATTTATTGTAAAGTGAACTGAAAAAACACACAACCAGAAGAAATGTAATTAAGGAATAATTATTACTCAGTAATCATATTGAAATATACATTAAATGTATTCAACATATATTGAATATATTTTATAACTAACCATTATAACATTATTACAACTAAGCATTATAACATTATTACAACTAACCATTTTAACATTACACATTTACCATTATAACATTACACATTCACCATTTTTACAACTAACCATTATAACATTACACATTTACCATTATAACAACTAAACATTATAACATTACACAAATTTACCATTATAACATTACACAAATTTACCATTATAACATTACACATTTACCATTAATTTTATAGCATACCATTTTCCAATCGTTATCGAAATATCCAATGGCCTATTATAGAAAATCTTGACACTTATATGCCTAAACTAAAGTATTCAGAGATAATACAAAAGTATAGTGTCATCTGCCCTGCACAATAAAACAATGTGAATAAGGACGAAATCATTAAATTGAAAAAAGATAGTATATAACTCTCTGGTAGTGTCTTTCTGAAATGGTATACAAACCATACCTTTTATGGTATCCAAACTATATATTTTTAAAACTTAACAATAGAAATATCTGTTTAAACCTGTAACATATAACATTTGCTTAACTTTTGTCCAGTTTGAGTAGGTCGTATTTATCAAAATATATTTTTAAATGTGTTTATCTAAGTGTGCTTCCTATTTGATTTGCACATTGAAAGAAAGTTAAAGTAAAACGGAATGCATTTAAATATGTATTGATGATTTATTTTTAAATAAAAGGGTAAAGGAAGAATTAGTACTATCGTAAGATGTAGTTCATTACTTTGACTGCCCTCCCCCCTTTTATCGGACAGCAATCTCTAAATATCACAGACCTTAGCACTCTCAAAGTGACACTTTCCCTGAGATCAAGTCGTTGAGATACACTCCCTTTTTTTGAGATGGCGTTTGGCACGTCCCGGACACTTCGACCGGGGACTTCTTATGAACGATCCACTCGAGATGTGAGTCGCAATCCAAAGGATTCTCTAAAATATAAAAAGTTAAAATTAAGAAAAAAAAGTTTCAAATGACCACAAACAACACTACAGGTGGAACGAGGGTTTTGACTTGGTGTTAGCGTTTCATGCTACTAGCCGCAAATTAGATATATTCCCCACCTAGAAGGGCAACTACAGCTTTATTCGTGTATGTCTGTGTGTGAATGTCATTTTCCATGCAAATATATGATTTATCGAAAATACAGGATCCAAATAGATACATCCAAGATATATACAGTTATAGAATTTTGAAAGCCTAATTAAAAGATTCTAGATTCTACACTATAATTTTAATTTTAAAAAAATCGAGAATTTAGCAATTGTTTGGGTATTGTAAGAACTAAACCATCACATCCAGAGTTAGAAGCAGTTTCCAGATGCTTCCGAATGGAATAGTTTATTTAAAAAAAAACCCTAACTGTTATCCCGCTAACATGTCTGTTGACAAGTTTCTGAAATAAACGATTCAATTGCAAATAAAAGATCTCCTAAAACCAAAAGGCACTTCATTGTCTTTAACATAAATAACCTTTTGAGTTCAGACAAATGAAATAATTCTTCCTTCAAGGATAGTTAAGAAATATCGAAACATTTTGTTTCTAATGGATACTTTTATAGCGCTTCCATTTCTATCCATTCAACAACCCATTAAGAAATTGTTGTATATTTGCATATGATTTCGTTAATAGTATGGAATTAAATCGTAGACCCCTATACCGAAATTTGTTTTCTAATTTCTGTAAAAAGAATTAAAGTAAAATTTTGTTCAATATTAGAATTTGTTGATACTTTGAGTAAGATGGCTCTAATATAGTTTTGCGCAAGAACCTTGACCTGAACCTTTGCGCCACTCTGCATTGATCAACCCACTTATCAAATGAGTGTATAGGAATTCACCTGTCAAGTCCAGTGTATCCAGTTGTTCATAGATGGTTTCGAAGGTCTCCTTTGGAATCTTCTTCAGGCTGTTTCCGTTGAGGATGACTTCCTTCAGAGCTGGCATCGCGGCGAACATGTCCTCCGGTAGACTATTTAGGGCGTTGTTTCTGAAATGAGGTGTCCTCCTTAAAAAACACGGATTTTTGCGATATGATTAAAGCGTTGAATCTCTGACTAACAGCTAATTTCTAAAACTGTATTCTTTGTTAACCATACCCTTGCAGAATATTTGACAGCATATATTGAGTACTATTACCTAGCACGAAACATAAACAAAGTACATTTTTATATTATTACGTCATTGAAAGCATATTTAGCTACTATTAACAACATGTTCAAATGCCAGATACTGTACAAAGTTATAAGAAAATGATTTTGAATTAAAATGACTGAATCAAGTAGGATAGACACTTTTGCGTGAGTAATAAGGTATTGCACAAATTACGTTTTAGTATTTTATTAAATGTGTTACTTAAAAATTTAATTAATTCTAAAAGAAATGTATTTTATTAATAAGAGTTTTTTTGTTACTTTAAATATAATTTATTTAATTTAGTTGTTTAATATTTAAACGAGTTACAATCTAGTGAAAATAGCATATAAACTATAGACTGAGTGGCCAAAACATGATGACTATACTCATATCCCAAAAGCTGAAGTGTACGACTAATAATGCATTCAGAAATCCTACGAGAGAATTATTGATTAAAATCTTCTGTAATATGCTGTAATGTTGACCTCCGGTTGTTATTTATAAATCTAGGCACTCTTCTGTCCGCTCGAGGACTAAAAATTCCTTAACTTTAAGTAGAAAGAAAAATTTATTTAAGTTTGTTGTTTATACTAAAATCAGTTACAATTATACGAAAATAGCAGATCTATTACGATTAAAAATCATTTTAAAACATAGTTTTTTTAAAAAATTAATTTGATTTATTTATGACAGTGGTTCCTAAAAGAGAATCTTCGGGGTCACAAAGACAAATGGTTGAAATGTATCCTTGTTGACTTTTCTGTAAAAGCGATATTCGGTATTAGTTCAAATAAGTGTTAAATTTTTAAGTAAGAGACTAAAAGTAGTTAAACTTCTTAGTTGTCGTGCTATATTTGTTGGGTGCTATATTTGTTGTGGTGCTGATGTAGTTGGGTAAATTTGTGTCCATATTCATAGTAAAAGCTGTGTAAAACTAAAATATTTTTGTTTCTCTACATTTTCACTATCAAACAAAATTGAAATGTACTCATGCCTAGAAAGGCGAGAAGGACTTTCATGAACATATATGAAAAAAATGGGTCCCAGGTATTATTTTAGTTTCAGCTAGGGATCCGTGTCAGGGATCCGTGTCTTAATGCTAGTTGAGAACTCTGACATATGATAATTGAATCAGAAATTGGAAGGAGGGAATAAAAGAAATAGGAAATTAAATGTCTGTTTTTCCCTTCTTCAAAATTTTCATCAATTGATAGTAATTTCGATAGTTTAAAACGCAATCACTATGTGTTAATTTTCGGTTAAAAATGAGATATTGATATTAATATAAAGGTGAAGTGGGCTATTTCTTCCTAATCAAATAATGTATGAACCCTTCAAAATAATAATTTTGTAAGGCAATTACCCAAGTATGACCCCCCCCCCCCCATATTCCAAATCTTCCGTTTGTGTTTTCGGAAAGTTTACAAAAGTGGACATACAATGGTCATGCTGTTAGCCATCGATGTGATGTTGCACGTGTGATTTTTACATTTTTATATTTTTTATGCACAGTAAATTCTTGTAAAATTTTCATTACAATCATAAGCATGCAAATGACATTTTGAAACTCCATCAAATAGCGTTCCGGTTACTAATAGCTATGTCAGCAATCAATTTCAATAGGTAATCATGAATAGGTCACGCTAGGTCCAGTTCAATTGGAAAAATCGGTGAGGACACCGTACAGGTGAAACTTACTTAAGTTCTAGATATGTCAATTCATTGGCAGGATTTGGCAGCATGCTCCTTGTAATGGTTCCGAGTTTCTCTTTTTGAAAATTAAAGGATACGAGGTTTTCTAGACCTGCGAAAGCTTCCTGTCCGATTTTATTGATGCTGTTGTTGACCAGGTTGATTTGTTCCAGAGAAGATGGACCGTTCTTAAACCAGTCATCTATCTCAGGAAAAGAGTTTGAGGACAACAGCAAATGTTTGAGTTGCTTCATGTGACTGAGGTCAAGCTTGAAGTTCGCTGTGTTGCCTATGACACTCGACCAAATAGTCAGTACCTAGTTAAAGAGACTTGTATTAATGGAGATAAAAATAAAACGGTGGTGATAATTTGATCGGCAGGGCGCGCGGACGGAGGGTCATGAGTTTGATTCCAGGTAATGAAAACCGAGTACTTATTACCATTAACGGTTATATTCACAATCGCAGATAACCCACGGTTTACATGCGAATCGGGAGGTAAACCTAAGATTATTGATGAAACCCTATTCACAAGACCGGTTTTTGCCAAATCGGCGGAATATCTACAGGAAACTAAACCTCGGTTTATACTACCAATATTGGCAGTATAAACCCTGGTTTTAGTTCTAAACAAAATGGCCACTTATTCGATCGCTCTGTTAGGCTTAAAATATTTTGTTAAAAATCTATTTAGAGACAAATATTTCTCAAATAAGTACTTAAGTTAGAGCAGTGGTTTCCAAACCGTGGTGGTCCGTGAAAGTGTCTTAAATGGTCCGTGGAACATTTGATAATCAAGATGTTTTTTCAATCAGGCTTTATTTGAGAATATTATTTTTTATGCCAAATTTATCTAATTAGGGAATAACAACTTTTTCTTTTAAAATACTTTACTTTAAGTAGAAAGAAAAATTTATTTAAGTTTGTTTTTTATACTAAAAACAGTTAAAATTATACGAAAATAGCAGATCTATTACGAATAAGAATCATTGTAAACCAAATCTTTTTTAAAATTTAATTTGATTTATTTATGACAGTGGTTCCTAAAAGAGGATCTTCGGGGTGACAAAAACAAATGATTGAAATGTATCCTTGGTAACTTTTCCGTAAAAGCGATATTCGTTCTGCGATATTCGATATTAAATTCTGTGCAACGGTACTTTAACTTTGTAATTTTTCAATATTATTATTTGAAATGTCATTATCTATATTTGAAATCAAATAATTGAGGATTATTCCACCGCACGGATTCGAACCAGCAATCCTCTAATTACTAGCTGAACGCATTGATCCACTGGGTCACTTTATCTGTTTTGGAGAGAAAAAATTTAGGTTAAGATAGATTATAAAATTAATAAATTTATTAATACGTATAATATTTAAAATTTAAGATGTGATTTAATAGTCATAAGATGTAATTAAATTAAGTATCTGAATGTCGTATATGTTTGCTACATAAATATTTTTTACCGTTAACTGTTCAAAAGTTATTGTCCGGCCAATGTCTAATTTTTAACTCTGTGGTCCGCGGACACCTAAAGGTTACGGACCACTGCAGGGTGGCAGTATTATCGATTAAATAATTAAGCAATATGAATGGTGAAAAGTTATTTGAGATATAGGTTGTTTGCAAACTTTTATTAACCCCTGCACTATAGTTTTAGAATAGGTCTAATACTCAAAGTTCGGAATTTTTCGAAAAAGTAAAACCCAGAAAAATCGTAATGTAAGTTTGAGGCAATGTCAGATGAGGAGGGCAATATCTGACTTTACACTCAGCTATCTAGGCCATTGGTCGGCAAACCGCTGCTCACGAGCCACATGTGGCTCTTTGGTCTATTGAGTGTGGCTCTGCCACAAAATATCAAGTGCGGGCGCGCACATACAGTGCGATTGAAACTTTGTGGCCCATGCGCCATGAAACTTTGTGGCCCAAAATTAAAAACAATAACATACAAACATGACTTACCCAAACTTTCCAAGGAGATAGATGCAAGGTCATTGTTCACATTAGTGTTTGTCAGTTATTGTTATGATTTAATTTTATGGATGCCTTACAATTTAATTTTATCAATAAATAATTTCGCTATTAAGTATGTTATAAAGTTTTATTCATTGTACCTATAGATTAACTAAGACTTGAAACTTTAAGTAAAATATATTAAGTTAATTTTAGGGAGCGTTGTACAGTGAAAGAAGATGTGGTGTCGAGGATTGAGAACGGTATGTTAAGATGGTTTGGACATATAGAGAGGATGCACAAAAGGAGACAGACGAAATAAGCATAAAAGACAAGTGTAGATAGAGTTGAAAGGGGTCGACCTCAGCGAACGCACCTCAATCAGATTGAGGACATATTTAGCAGATGCCAGCTTAGGAGTACCCTAATTAAGTTAATAACAATGTCGAATAATGTATGTATAATAATATGTCTATATAGTTTAAGTTAAAAAAATGTGGTTCTCAAAAGAAATTTCAATCGTTGTACTGTCAATATTTGGTTATGTTGACAAATGAGTTTGCCGACCACTGATCTAGGCTAATCCCACAACTAAGCAACAACGTTCGAGCCACGAGAGATTTAAGGCAGGGAACATGTACACGCATTTTTCTTATAACAACGCTCTTCAAAATCAAACACCAAGTCCAAATTGTGGAAATATGGACTAAAAGACATTTAACGTGCACCAGCTTCCACTGTGCACAATAAACTTTTTTAAAACCGTTTCTCGATCGGCGTTACATGCAACTCGTTTGGTCTGTAAAGTCGGCGTCGTGCGTCTTACGAAGCAAGGAAAATAACACCAATATGCAATCTGTAAACTTTAAAAAGGCTGTCCTTGAAAAATTAGGGAACGTTCCATTACCAAATATGTGCATTTATATAATATACACCTACCTTTGAAGAGGTAAAAAAAACAGGTTAATCTTAAAAATGAATTTTTTTAGAATTCTGGGTCAGTTTAATAAATTTACATACAAGGTAAAAAATAACAAAAATCTTGTTTTTCACGATTCGTCAGGTTAAAAATTGGACTTCAATTTTTATCTACAATGCATAACATTCAACGTTCAGAAGGAAAACAACAGTTCACGTAGCAGTCCGAAGTTTTTCCATAAACAGTGAATGGTCTGTTTGTTTATAATTCGATGGTAGCGTTTCGGAGGGAAAACGTAGAAGAAAATCGCTAGGGCATGTTCCCTACCTTTACAAGGCTGCAGCCTACACTGCATGGTGATAGATCGGTTGGCCTTATCGAGAATCAAACCTGAGAACCATCTTTTGCAAATTGGTGCCGTGCTATTTAGACTGTCTCGGTCCGTAATGCATAAGGCCATTCCTCGGTATTTGTCCTTGATTTTTAATTTCCGCAACTTTTTATTATATGTTAATTAGTAAAATAACCCCAAATTTAAAAAAAAAACAATTAAACCCGCTAAAAAATTGGGTTTATTTTACGTCAACATATCATAAAATAATAACAAAAAATTACGGAGGGACAATTTACTGAAAAATACCGTGGAATGGTCCATAAGGAAGAAAAAGGGTAATGACTTGACTATAATTCAAGAGGTGGTCGGAAGACCCAGATAGCTCTACTTTTTTCTGATTTACACTTTTTCACTTTAAAGGGAAAAAAATATATATCGATTGGTTTAAGAACCCTTTAGCTGTAAGCAAGGGCTATATAGATTGAAAGGAAATGAGCTGTACTTGTGTATTATACGATGCAAAAAACGTAAGTGTTTTTAGTCCTTCCTGGACAATTTTGAAAATTGGAGCTGCCTGGTTCTTCCTCCAACGTCCTTAATTTATAATATAGATTGCTGAAACTAAAGTATTACACTAGTAAGACAAACAAGAAAGGACATCACAAACCTTTAAGCTATTCTCAAGCCCAGTCAACGGTTTTCCCCCGTCCTCGGCGAGACTTTCCAACTCACAGTACCAAAAATCCAGCTTTTTCACGTTGACGTTCTGAAAGAACCCGGAAGGAAGCTTTCCCAATTTCAGATGAGTCGGGTCGATAGCGAGGGTATCCCTTTTATCGAAAGTTTGCATGATTCTCTGGAGGTCGGCCTGTGTGATGCCCTCGTTGTTGCAGGTGAGTTCGACGTCCGCAGTGAATACTTCGTCGTTACACCAGCATGGAAAGATGGCTTCGTCTGGAGGACAATCCAAGGATAGCGCTGAGGACGCCAATCCCAACAGGGCAAAGATGAGGCTGATCATGGTGCTCCTGAATATCAATAGGAAAAATACATCGTGTATTGAGGAATTGCACTAATCGTGAACTAATCGTGTTCTCCGGGAGTGAACAATAGTGTAGATCACTGGGGCTCCTATAAAAAGCCGATGTAAGGCAAGGATAGTGAAGACCATATATGTAAGGTGTTCTCGTTCTCGCGCTGTCTCTGACGGAAGGCGGGAAAAGCACATTTTTGACGTCATAGTGAAGCCTACATCGCGCTTTCTGTAGGCGTGTCTAATGCTCTCGTTTGTGAGGTGCTGTCATCTATTCGTTTTTTTTCTGAACTATTTAAAAATGATATTCGCTATTTTAATTTAGAATTTGCTGAATTTGAAGAGTTTAAATTATATTTTAAAGATTGCATTTAGTATGGAAAAATTGCAAAAGATTTGCATAATAAATAAAGCGTATTAAAATAATATTAGCTGCCACGAGAGCATGTCCATGAATTTTGAAAGAGTAAAATGGGGTTAGGAAACATCAGGTCAATGCATTTGTATTGGACATATTAAATGAGTTACAATTTCAATCAAGTAAAATACAGGGAAATAACAAAACAAGGACGGATTAGTAGTGAAGCTACCTGAACACAATTATTTACAGATATTTACATTATTTTGCTAATTAAAAATTAAATCACCAGTTGTTACCCAACCGGGGATCGAACCTAAGTAGCAATGCTTGAAACACACAGCCAATGAGAATGATCAAAAACCGATATTAAGGCGGAGCAAAAATGACGTCAAAAATAAGCTTTCCTTGCCCACTTTCAAAAAGCGAAAAACGAGCGCACCTTCTATATAAAGTCTTCACTCTCCTTGGATGTAAGGTAGAATTTTTTTTATTGGTTGAGAGCCAATTATGCTCACCCAATTATTAAATTGTTTCGTGTTATCCGACAGAGGAGTACAATAATGGTAATTGTTGCTGTCAGCGAGTGTAGAAAAATGAAAAATGTGGCCGCAAGTTAGTGTGGAGTTGAATATTGAAAATAACCCTTTGCACTCCAAGAACAACTATGACATTTTCGTTCTTCCTACGGAACAGTTATTCTTCTTTCTGTTCTTCTTTCTATACTTTTCTATACACATAGAGGAAAAAAATCATTATCTGTTTTGGATCTGACAAGAAAACAATTTGAAAAAAGAATTGATGTTTTTTAAAAACAAGATCACGCTGTTCTTGTTTATTTTAAAGAACAGGGAAGCAAAAGAACAAATCGTTATATTGTCGCTTGAGAGGCGACATCGGAGAGCAAAGGGTTAACCCGCATGCTACGTTTGGTAGAATTGGAATATCGGATGCAGTTCTTGTCAGTGGCGTTACGACAGAGACCATATGAAATGCAATGCGGATAGCCCCATGCCTACAGGGAGTAAGGTTGCAAAAGATATAAGAATATAATTAACACTATACAAAAAGTACAGCTCTATTGTTTGTAACAAAAATAGTATTCTAAACACAGCAAAATAAATTAAATAATGTTTCCATTTACAGACATTTAAGGAATATAAGTAAGTTGTTACGAATGAATCTGCGAGTCTCCAATGAGTTCTTTATTTTATTTTAAGATTCTAGACGAATTGGATCTTAATTTCTTATCAAACGAGACCAAAAATATGTTAATTGAGTTATTTTCACGGCGATATAATGTCGAAATGAATTTCTCTAAGGATGTTTCTTTCTAGGATGCCCTAGTTAGATTATTTTAAAAACATTGCATTCAAAGGCGCCTATACGGTTCTGAGACGCGTACTACCGTACAGGGCCCCACGTCTAGTTTAAAAAACGATAAAAGTTTTTTTGCGGGAAAATGCATTCTTACTATTTTTTAACTTCCAACATAATTTTTTTTAATTTGTGGTTAATCATATATGTTTATTGATCATTTATGCTGTGGACCTTTTCCCTGAGATTCTGCGTATAAAGTGCAATTTTCTCACTACTATAAAATAGAAGTCAAGTTTGAAAAGTGTTTTTTTGTTAGGGGGAGGGGGGGTATTTCATATTTCTACACTCCAAACTAAACGGCCTCGTTGTTAATGTCGCACAGAGCCCCGCAATAGCAAAGAATGGCCCTGGTTGTACATAACAAATCCTACTCATTAAAAGTATCATGTTCTAATATATGACCATGGTTAATGGCAATGGATTGTCCAGCTAAAAAAAATCATTATAACACATTCTTGAAAGTAGTAAAATTGAGGATTTTATGCAGGTTTAATACAGAAAAAATCAGCATTGAAATTTTTTTAGTGAAAATGCAGGTTTAATGCGGAAAATTTAAGCAATTAAATACTATTTGAAGGGAATAAATATGCAGGCAAATTAAATAATTCAGAAAACATTCTCGTTTTTTAAAAGTATTTGTAATAACAGCAGAAGTTGTTTCTTTAAGTAATCTATTTATGCAGATTTTTGGTGAAAGTTTTGATCCGATTTTTTTTCTGGGTCAGAATTAAAGTAGGAGTAAAAAATAAACAACACATTTTCATAATTTGATTTCGCATGATAATAATGTTTCACCACCAAGAAAATTTTAAAAGATGATTGAAACTAAAAATCCCAATATAGATATTATGCAGGTAATTAAAAAGATCAATATGAAGAAAACTAAAATGTTACTCTTACCAGTTCAATAAACAACACAATTGACTAGCAAAGAAATAAAACGGGGACTTTTCTTATCGTTGAAAAATGTAGTAGCATATGGCGAGATAGTATGGAGAGATATTATTAGAATTGCAATTTTTTTTGTTATACACAAGTATTCACCTGTTTGGTATCACCAGTTTTCTCACCGTTGTTCCTACACTTTTTTGGAATGAGGAAGAAAGTTGCTACATGCATTAGGTTAGGAAAACGTTGAGTCAGAGCTTTTAAACTTTATTTATTTTAGTTATACGATACTAAATTAAACTAATACATTTTATAGAATTATTTCATAAGTTATTGCGAATAACTTAAAGACATTCTTATAAGATTTACTTGAATAGTAAACTGAATTATTTCACTCTAAAACAATAAAATTTATTTATAGGGTATTTTTCTCTCCAAATTGAAATGCACATCTACTTCCTATTCTTTGTTTTAGTCATTAAAATAAGCACTTTGTATAAATATGTAGTAATTTTTGCTTTCCGAGTTTGAATAAATTTTTTCCATTCATTATTAAACATATCTTTTAAAAGTTAAAAGCCGCAGCAAAGTAACCTCATCTAAATTAAATTAAATTATACATAAATACCTAAATAAATTTTAAAACAAATTATTTCAAAATAAAGTATTAAAAAAAAGTTTTCCATTATTATGTAATTTATTCACAGAGCGGGTTTCGATTAAATATTATACAGTTTTTTTTTTAAATCAAGTAATAATAATGAATTAGTTGTTAAACAAAGTTTTTGATTTCCCAAAGACCTGAAATTTTCAATATACGTCGATTTATTTTATTTATTCGTGGGAATCTTTAATTCATTTTTGCATTGTACTTCAAAAGTTTCTAATATTTAAAGTTCCTAAAGTTTATCTTGGTTTGCACTCGAGTCACTACTGTACTCGATGCACTGCTTTTGAAGCATTTTTTTTTTTAATAAAGAGTAAAATGTAATTTTTACGCATACACATTTACTTTTATCGTGAGCAAAACATATACAGATGAAACATTTTCTTAGTAATATAACCAAAACGTTTTCTTTTGTTCTTATACATACTTGAAAGTTTTGATTTAAATTTTAGAAGTAAAAGGTTTTCCTTCGGTTTATTCATGTCGCCAATAGCCCACTGTGCAGCTCTAGTGCGACGTTAATTAACAAACCAACCAACCATCAATCGGTTTATTCATTTGGGCTATTGAGTAGAGTGAGCCGAAAAAATTAAAAAATTCAAATCGAATGAAATAGAGCGGAAACTTATCTATATAAATTAGAAGCCAAATGCTAAAAAATAATTCGCCATTGTGCAATGTCTGACCCTTGTGTATCGTAGTCAAAGTTTAAATTTTTTTACCTATTTCTTGGAAGGAAAATGAAAAAAAATAATTTGTAATGGAAAAGTGTGGAAAACTTGTCTTTGATAATTAGAAGACTAATGCTAAAAGAATTTTTGCCATTGGACAACGTTTGATCCTTGCACATCGCGGATAAATTTCAGAAAATTTCAACTTTTTATCCATTTCTTTGAATAGTCAGGAATATTTACAACAAAAACTAGCTTATCCGGGTACAAATTGCAACGAAAAGTTTTACAACGGTTTTTCTCTACTTGATGGGCTGACCACAGAAAAAAAAGTCTTTAATTTTATAACAAACGGCAGTGGGTTAAATCTGGTGATATCAAGATAGCCGCTATTGGCGTTTAATATTAGTATGCCTACTTATCAGTATCTTCATTATTATAAAGTCGAAAATAATATTTTTTTCTGATATCCTGGGGTTTTAAGGGCCATAAACTAAAAAATTTTAAATTGCATTAATAAAATCTTTAGAGCCAAAATGGAGGTCAACATCGCAAAACCGGGTCGATTTACTACAAAAAATAGTTCAACCGCAACAAATTCCAATAAATAGTTGCTTTAAGGCTTTACTTTTAATTTAATACACTAATCAAAACCAAAAGTTGTTACGAGACCTTTTGTTGGAAGTTGTTGGCGATTAAAATATTTTTTTTATCGTAAATCGACTTGTTTCTGTGATTGTTGGCCCCTATTTTGGATCTAATGATTTTATTAACACAATTTCAAATTTCTGATATGATAAATGAATTTTCTGGTGCCTTAAAACCCCAGGTTAGAAGAAATATGTATTATGTTCGACTTTATAATAAAGAAGATACATCAGGCCTTCTAATTTTAAGGGCTAACGTGGGCCATCTTGAAAACCCCAAATTTAATTCACTTCCGTTTGTCAAAAACTTGTAAACTTTTTTTCTGCGTGTCAGCACACCAAGTAGAGACAAAAACAGTTGAAAAACTTATTGTTTAAACTTGTTCCCGGTTAAAATACTTTTTGTCAGAAATCCACCCGTCTATTCGAAAGATGGGAAAAAGTCGAAAATTTGTTTTATAATTACTATAGGCAAGTTTTCCGCCCTATTACATTTCGTACTTGAAAACTTTTCATTTTTTCGGGCCACCCTACTATTGAGTAATCAGTCATTATAGTGACTGATTACTCAATACTATAGTCACTATAGTACTAACCAGTCACTATAGTGACTGATTACTCAATAGTAGAGTGGCCCAAAAAAATGAAAAGTTTTCAAATACGAAATGTAATAGTGCGGAAAACTTGCCTATAGTAATTATAATACGAATTTTCAGCTTTTTCCCATTTCTTCGAATAGATGGGTGGATTGAAGACAGCACTTTCAAAAATATTCAAGTACTATCAGTAGAATTATCAGAAATGATACAAGTACACAATATTTATAGTTGAATAATATTTATTGCCGAGTAAATTGTATAAAAGTACATGTTGAAACTATACAATGTTTACTACTCATATTTTACAACTAACAATCTCTAACAAAACAGACAATAACAATTAACGTGCCTTATCCAATCGTTATGTCGGTGCATAATGTGGAAAAGCTTATCCCATGTATGCCAAAACCAAAACATTTAGAGATGGTATAAGAACTAACTGTCCTCCAGAATGAAATAATACAAATAAAGAAGAAATCGTCAAATTGTAGAAGACTTAAGTAATTATAACGATCTAAGATGTGTAATCATAAAATTTTTATGATTATTTCGTAGTACATAAAGATACATTTTGTAAAGAACTTTATCCTTAAACATACAATGAAGTAATTATGTTTAACTTCCGTTCAGTTCGTTAAATTTAGTTTACTAACTCATAAAATAAAGATGCTTATAGAAATGTATCGATTCCATCAGATCTGTCACAATTTTTTTTTAATTCTACATATTTTATTGTGATTTACACATTGAGAAAAAATTAAGGAATACATTTTAAAAAATATATTTATTTAATTAATGCATTTTTGAACAGAAGTGAGGAGAGGATTAGCAATTCGGTAGGATGTAGATATTTTCTTTAAAACCCAGGCTATTTGACAGTTTCTCTAAATATTTTAGATCTAAGCGGTCTCAAAGTAACACTTTCCCTGAGATCAGGTCCTGAAGTTCCACTCCCTCTTTCTCTGAAGGAGTCTGGCAGGTTCCTAATACTCTTACAAGGGATTTCACTTGGAACATCCACTCGAGATGAGAGTCACACTCCAGAGAATTTCCTAAAATGAAAATTGGCAATCAGGTTGAGATGGTGACTTTTAATGCTCCAAAACAACACTCTAGATGGGTACAGCACTACAAAACAACACTATTGTTGTTGACTTGGTATGTTACGTTTCTAGCTACCAATCGAAATATCGAGATTGAATGTCTCAAAATAAATATTATATAATATGGTAACAATGGACGTAAAAGAACAAGCAATCTTTAATTATTCTTGTGGAGCTATCTAAATTCAAAAATATCAATTACCATCACATTAGTTAAAACAACAAGCTATTATTCTCATTAACTTATAAAGCTTTATCCTGTGGCAGAATAGCCTATCATTACGAAAAAAAATTAAATTGAGTTAATTTATATATAGATGGTACCATAAGAATTAAGAATTCGTCTCTGTACTGTCAACAAGTTTTCAAACAAATCGAACAGGGATTTTTAAGATTGGACAATAGAATATTTTATATTTTTACGATTCTCAATTAGATACATTACAAAGAAATGCAAAGCTATGGGATTGAGTGTTGTTTCTGAAAACTTGCAGTGACCAACACACTTCTCAAATAAGTATTTAAGAAATAACCTCTCATATCCAACATGCCCAGCTGTTCCCAGACGGTTTCGAAAATCTCCTTCGGAATCTTCCTCAGGCCATTGTTGCCGAGGGAGAGTGTCTCCAGGGCTGGCATCGCGGAGAACATGTCCTCCGGAAGACTCGTCAGAGCATTGTTGCTGAAATGAGGTATACTTCTTTAGGTACCACACGTTTTTGAGACATAGTAAAAGCGTATAAACTCTGACTAACAGCTGTTGTTCGGCTGAAATGATGTTCTTTATTTAAGTATTTTGCGATATCATATGTTCTATTTTAATTATTACATGTGTCTGAGACCCAGCAAAACCTTAAGCTTTGAGCACCTGCTAGTTGCTGGAATTGCTTGTAGAATATTCAATAGCGTTTGTTGTCATGTATTAATTAATAAGAAAATGAACAAAACAAGTCACTACTTAAAAACAATTTATTTATAACTGTACTTAATATATTTCAATTAAAAATATTTTTATTAGTAAAACATTTTAAATTGAAAAATACAAAGTACAATTATAAATTAATGGTTTTGAAGTAGTATGACTAAATCAAGTTGAATAGGCACATTACTTTGTATAAGTTTTTGCTTAAACTAATTACGATTTTTTTAGTAAATTAAATGCTTAAGTATTCAATTGAACTCTAAAAACAAATGTATATTATTTATAAGATGATAAAAGATTTTGATTTTATAATATTTTTAGTTGCATAGAGTTTCTTTCAGTAAATTACAGAACATAACATACATATGATTTTAAAATTCTACCAATAGCAATTTTGGTAACTAAAGGCTATGTCAGTAATTAATAATCATAACCACAAAGCACATATGAGGTCCAGTTAATATATAGGTCAGTGGTAAGATAGTACAAATAAAACTTACTCAAGCTCCAGATTTACCAATTTATTGGCAGGATTGGGCAGTATGCTCCTTCTAATGGGTCCAAATCGGTTTCCATCCAAATGAAATGTTGCAAGGTTTTCTAAATATGCAAAGGCCCTATTTCCGAGTTTATTGATGCCGTTGTTGGACAAAACAAGGTGCTCCAATGAAGCTGGTCCGCTCCTGAACCAATCATCTCCTATCTCTGGAATAGAGTTGTAGGTCAACTCCAATTCTTTTAGCCGCTTCAGGTGACTGAGGTCAAGTTTGAAGTTAGCGTCGTCGTCTGTGACACTTGAGCTGATGATCAGTTCCTAAGTAAATAAATTAATGCTAATTTAAATGTGAATGAGTGTGATATTTTTTTTTGCTGTGAAACCAGCTGTATTATTTAGAGGAGACTAAATTTGTTAACTGACCATATAAACAACGAATGATATAAAAGTAATTTGGGTTATAGGTTGCTAGTCTACTTGGATAAAGACCTCAAATTACTTCGATTCACATCACCCGGAATACAACAAAAGAATTTCCTATTACAAAGTTTGTGTCCTACTCACCATGCTGTCACAGCCGCGATGATGTATACATGAGAAATATGAGTAATACATAGATTTTAATTTAATACTTTAATTACTGAAGCCCTAAAGTATTTTATCTAATATTTAAACTGTTAAATAACTTGGTACCTTCAGTTAATCGAAATACTGACACAGGTTAAGGTTATTAGCTAAAACAAATCGCCTGATGGAGGACCGTCATTTGTTTCGCTATATTTAGATTCCAAAGTTTTTACTACAACATTAAGAAGGACACATTGCATACCTCCTAATGTTACTAAATCATGCATGTATGTAGATAATCAGTTTTGTTTCTAACCTACCACTAATAAGATGATCAAGTAAGTACTCCACAAACCTCCAAGCTATCCTCAAGGCCTGTTAATGGCTTTTCACCTTCTTCAGCAAGACTTTCCAGATCACAGTTCCAAAACTCCAGCCTCTGAACGTTGACGTTTTGGAAAAACCTTGAAGGAAGCTTTCCCAACTTGAGTCCACTCAGTTCGACTGCCAGCGTGTTCTGCCTGTCAAATGTTTGCAACACTCTCTGCAGGTCATTTTGGGTCATGCCCTCGTCGAGGCAGGTGACGGTGGCATCCACATCAAAATCGTCTTCTATACAGGAGCATGGAAAGATGGACTCATCTGGAGGACAACCCAAGGACAAGGCTGAGGACGCCAATCCCAGTAGGACAAATAGGATGCCGAGCATAGTGCTTCTATAAAAAAATCATTTTGTATTAACATAACCATTCGTGATCCATGGTCGTGATCAATAGTTTCGATTACTGCGGTTCAATTGTATTCACCATCTCAAAAAGGCTTTAATGTACTTTTTTCAATTGCTTATAAAAAGCAATATACATGACAAAGAATAAATAGTTAGGCGACCCGTCACTGTAAAAATATCCCAATCCATGACCGTTAGAAGAGTGGAGGAAAAAGTGTTGACTGACTGGGGTTTCATTAAATTTTGACAATGTTTCAAATAACTGGTGCAATGCTTAGCCTCATATTACTAAGCATATGTTTCGATACGTAATCTGCGTTTGGGGAGATTTTATTTTGAACGTATTTGTCAAGATACGATCGTCTCTTTCTCATCTACATCAACTTATACAAAAAAAAATGCAACATTTTAATTGTGTAATTGTTTCCCGCCTGTTGGCACACAATAGTTAACTCCAACCGATTGTAATAGTTTTTAGTTTTTTGGTCTTTGGCAACATTTTAATTTGCTTGGGTTTCTTTATATTTCATTACACACAGACTTTGCATTTTCCGCTGATGAAGGGTGATGTATCTACCGAAACATGTCCGGATTATTACGGACTTTTATTGCGTATTTTAACGTTGCATTTGTATTTTAATATTCTTAACGCAATGTTCTATAAGACGAGTTTTTATCTTATTTTAATTCCTAGTTAAAAAAGACCTTTCCGTTCTTAATTATTGTAATTATTAATGCCCTATTACTAATCTACAAGTGATCAACCATTTGTTTTTGGTAAACATTTCTATGATACAATTTAATTTTCCTCGTCAACTTTCTCTTTCACTTCTAACGATAATGTCAAGCCAAAAGATCGTATTATTGAGATGCTAAGAATTAAGAATAGCTATCAAACAGCTGTTCCACGTGTTATATGTGCAGTGCAAACGGTACTCGTTCCAATGAATTGCTATGAGGACAATTGTAATTAAAACCTAAATTAAAGACAAGGAGCTTAGTTAAAAACAGTAGAACAATATTTTTCGTAACACCCTATACTCAGCAATAGTTACCTTATAATGGGACACTTAAGCACGTGATAACATTGTTTTTGTTTAATTGTGACTACTGTTACAGTTGGTAGGATTAGTCCATTTGGTGTGAACATTGCTATTGGCATTATGATGGGATTAAATTAAGATTTTGTTTAATTTTTTTCTTTTAATTTTTCCGTTCAAAAAAATATTAATAAATATTAATTTGGAAACGAAGTTGACCACGCAAATTAAAAATTAATGAAGATATTAACGATTATAAACTGACGAATTTGGCTACCAGTATTACTTTTTAAAAACCATGTAATTTCTCGATGTTACCTTAAAGACTATTACACATTGCTCATTCAACAACAAAAGAGTTGAGAAAGTTTATTTATGTTTTTAAGAATCAATTTAAAATATGTTTATGCCCGGTATTATGGGAACCCCAATAAAAAAAATGAAATGTTACTATACAACATGTCATTAAAGTCTTTTTTGCATTCATAGTGCAGTTTAATACTTGATATGTAGATGTATATAGCCATGGGTAGATCCAGAAAAAAATGGTAAGAAAGGATACAAAACTTGAAATCATTACATGGCATTTTTACATTTTTCGTCAGAAAAGAGGGGATCTGCGACCATTTTAATAACAAAATGTTCACATAACTTTTTTATAACATAGTTAAAAAATCTCACTATAATTAGAAGTTATTAAACATTAAGAGTTTATGATAATTTACATTTTAGTACAACATTTTCATTGTAAAGTGAATTTATTCGAAAACTTTACAATAAATGTCAAATTTGTGTGGCTCCTTACCTCGCAAAAATTAATATTCAGCAATGTATGCGTATTTTAAAATTATTTAAAAAGAATGTGTCCTCCCCCTTTATCTTTCTTCGTATAGAAGATTTATATGATATAAAGGAAACACCATGTATTGTGAAGGGGCAATTCAATAAGACTGGGACTGGGAAAGGGTCGTCACATACAAACAGCTTTTAGATATAAATACTCTTTTAAATGCAAACCCCAAAGATGTGAAAAAGTGTTTGAATTTGGACATTTACTTAAATTTTCATTGTGATTACCATGATGAGGATTTGATAATCACGAATTTAAATCCCAATGCTATCTGTGACGCTGTCTGCGCATAAAGCACATTTTATTCGTGCACGTAGTCAGAAGCATTATGCTTCTTGTTAACGCTGGTTTAAAAAATTGTCTTTTTTTTGTTTAATAATAAACTTATTCTTAATTATTGTAAATTATTAAGTAATAGTTTGTATGATTAATATAGTATTGTAATTGAGATTACGTAAATATTCAAGCCTCAAGTCGGTATGACATTTGAAAGGAGGGTTAAAATTTAAATGCAATATTTGATGAAACAACGACATTAGCGTTATTTAAAAATATATAATAACACAAATTAACTGGTTTCTTTGAAATAACACTCTCATGAGTAAGTGTTTATTTTTTGCTACCTTCCTTTATTTTGTCATGGAAAAGGTACTGTAGAGTTTATGTTGTGCCTTCAAACACTCTAACAAGATAACTTATAAGCGTATAAATAACATTGATAAAAATGCAAGTATTTAATATAACTACCATACTAAAAAGGTTGAAAATATACATTGGGTAGGGCTTTTTTAAATTAAAAAAAGATAGTAAAAAGTAAAAACAAATTTATATCAATGACAATTTACATTTCGCGTAATAACAACGTTACGCCACCAGCAAAGTTTTAATTGAAAGTAACTCCCACAATAGCAACATGTCAAAGAAAAGAAAACTAAAATTTTCACACTTACCTCTCTTTAAAGGCAATTCACTGGCAAAGAGGATAAAAGAAAGAGGTGATTTATTAAGTTTGAGAAATCTAGCAGATGGTGAGAATCACAGATAATTTTTCAGGTGATAGATAATTTCAGAGTTACAAGAATTTGTCAATGTTAAGATAATGTAATAGCATTTTTTCAATAGTCATCATTTTTACTTTCAAAGCAGAATATTCATTTCATAAATTCTTTTTTATTCGAAACACTCTATAGAGTAAATCAGTTCGAATGATAAAAAAAATCATTTTGGACAAAATTATAAATTATCTTAAAATTTCAATACAGTCTTGTCGTTAAGCACCGAGTCATTTAATAAATTATAAAGATAATAGTTGAATACAATAAAATAACTCTAAAAAGTATAAATGAAAATGTTAGTTGTGAATGTGAAAGTTAGAGATTGATGTTCCAATTAATTATATTACTACCTTTGAAAATTGGAACATAATTTTATTTTATATGAATGATTTATGATTGTGATTGATTTATTATTATAATTGATTTATGGTTATTTAAAATATTAATTTTAGTGGTTATTTAAATAATCATTTATATGATTATTTAAAATAACAATTTTAGTGATTATTTAAATAATCATTTATATGATTATTTAAAATATCAATTTTAGTGATTATTTAAAATATCAATTTTAGTGATTATTTAAATAATCATTTATATTATTATGTAAAATAGTAAATACGATTTTTGGTACCAATTGCATAGAAAAATTATTTTAATTAGCTTTAAATGTAGGTTTATTTTTTTAAATCTTCTGAAGTTAGTTTTACTTTACTTAATTTTTTATGTAATTTAAATTTTTATAATGAAGTAGCTAGAAATTTCATTAACCGCGCACTAAAGATGTACAAAAAGTTTCAAATAATGGTTCAGAGCCCTAGTAAAAAAACCCGAAAACTCCGGCTAGTAATTTTGAACCATCAAACAAATGACGAGAACAGCACAAGCGACTATGTGGAACTGAAGTGATAAAAATTTACATTTGAAAATATCATGTTTGTGTGTAAATTTCTTCTCAATCTATTGCAAGACAAACGGTATTTTTAAGTAGAATTTATATTTAAAATTTTTAACTGAAATAAATACCCGACCGATATTATTAAGTATACATAGACTAGTATTTTAAAACATATAATTAAATTAAGACTTTTACTAAAGATTATACAAAATGATTCTATGAACAAATTATTCTAGTTCCTAAAAATAAAAAGATAGTAATATACATATAAAAACTTTATAGTTTTGTGTATAAACAAATTATTCTACTCCCATAAAATGTGAAATTAGCAAATAACCAAGACTCTTTAAATATTTTATTTCAAAAGTTGAGCATGTACAATATTAAAGAAATCAATTGGTCTGTGTTTAACCTCAGAAGGTAACTTTATTATGTACAAATTGGAGTAAATTCATTTCCCGTTTGACTTTAAATACATATTTAGACAAATTCCACATTTCTTTTTCGTAAAAAAAAATCGATATATTCAGTAGTCTCCATACTCGTCCTCCCTTTGCCTATCGTCTATAATTCTCTTGAGGTCTACTTCTTTTCTTTCTTCGGGTGAAACGCACTTTCCCTTCAAGACGTGCGGTCGACGTTGTTTGAAAGTCCACTCAATGTGCGAATCGCACTCGAGTGGATTGCCTGCAAAATAATACTTTTTTAATTGAATTAATAAAACTCTGAAACCTAATTGCTATTTTAATTTGCCGTCGGTTCGACGTCTAAACTCCGCCCTATTCTTGTCTTTTATTCCATCTTAGTAACAGTTGTCTATTTAAGTGATTTATAATGGAGGTTCAATACAGTAGCAGTTTTGAATTTTGCCCACAACTATTCATAACAAATTAAGAAGCACTAGATAAACAAAGACATGTAAACTGAGAAGGTTTCTTTTACTTCTTTTAACTTTCGTTATTTCGAAATAATCTATGGACAAAATTTAAATACGCTAATTCGAACATTGGTATTGATTTATGTATTATAATTATATTAGAACCAGTGAGAAAAATCATTACTTTCTATGTATACGCTGGTCAAACGACTCCAAACGGGGTTCCACGTGGTTTCTGGAATACCTTGTATGGAGCTAGGATGATTTTCAGCTAGGATGACTTCTTTTAATGCTGGCATATTAGAAAACATGTCGACTGGTAGGCTAGAAATTTCATTATTTCTGAAAAATAAAATTTTTAACAAATCAGACACATTTATGTATGCTTATATTAATTAAATAACAATAATTAAACTAATTTACGTATTCGAGGAGAAAACACTTTAAACGGGCAACGTGTTTTGTTTGCCACATTAAGGTGATTCGTGAGAAAACTTAAATAACTGTCCCTTTAATGATAAAACTTGTGTACAGATTATAATCATTAAAGTCAATCTTAATGAGACAAAACGTGTTTAGTTTTAGTTTATAGAAAATTCAAAAGTGAAATCATCCATCAAAGAAATAGTAATATATAACTTTTAGAAATTTTCGACAAAACAGGTTTTGAATCATTTATAGCATCCACAAAATTTAATAACTTATTTTCAAAACTCACTTGTTACTAAAGTAGCTCAATCTTGTTAATAAAAAACCCATTTTTGAAATCATCATACAACGATATAAACAGGGTCAATCTGAATAAAACCTTCATCATAAATTTGGAAATAAAGATTTTTTTTAAAGCTTTTGAACAACATTTTATTGAATTAAATTGTTATTGGAACAAATAAAGAATATTAAAAAAAAATTAAGTTTAAAATTTTTCTGCATATAATCTTTTTTTTAAAAAAATCTGCATTTTTCCTTCATAAAAAAATATGCTTCAAAAAGCTTTATTTCAATGCTTCTACAAAATTGACTGTTTTTGCATTTGTTAAAAATAATTAGTTTTATGAAAGATACTGAAACAAAAACCTTTTACATATTAGATATTTAAAAAAAATATTCTGACTTTTTTTACCTGGCTTGTTATTTAAATTTGCAATTAATTTATATGTTTCTCTTTAAATTTTAATGTGAGATGGTTCAGTAAATGTATTAATCATTTTTTAATTATTTGATCAAGTTTTAAAATTCAAAACGGTACCCCATAGTACTTAGAATTGTCTGACCCTCATGAATAAAGAACATAATTGCTGGCAAAACGATTACTTTTATTTAAATCTACTCTTATGAGATTTTGAAAATTAAAAAAGTAGCAGAAATCCAGCTATTTGACGACTGCGCATTTCAAATTTATGACTCCCCATTTGAAATGTACGATTAACCATTTAAGCCACGACTGCCCTGTAGCATAGGCCTCGAACTGCAGGTAGATCATGTGATACTCACGTGAGATCGAGTGACCTCAGGTGAACCGCGGGGGACGGGAACATGCTTCTTTTCAGATCCCTGAAGTTGTTATTCGTCAGCCAGAGGCTCTGGAGGTTTGTTAGAGGAGCGAACGCCCTGTCGCCCAGCCTCTTGATGAGGTTCGTCATGACGAAGAGGGTCTTGAGGTTCGCGGGACCCTCGGCGAACCACTCGTTCCCAAGTTCGTTCATTTCGTTCCCTTCAATCTCTAAATCTTCAAGGGCGCGAAGTCTGGAAACGTTGAGGAATTTCAGCTCGTTTTCTTCCGAAAAACTGAAGTGCACTGAGAATTCCTAAACATCAGAAACATGGGATTGTTTTAAATTGGTTAGCGGAACATGTGGCTTGTTTAATTTAAACGTGTGAAACGAACAAAATTTATCATTTCATTAGCATAAAAGCAATACAAAACGTACTCAAAGGGATCTGCTCTCCTCCAGAAACAAAATATGCCATAAAATTATATAATTAAGTTATTTACGGAAATAACATATCGGGGTTTAAATGTCTTCATTTTGGTCGTAGTATGGAAAGTTGAAAATTACAAGGCTCTCTTCTAGTATCCTTTCTTTTGAATAGAGATTATGATAGAGATATAACGTTTCTTTTAAGACACGACTTGGATTCTAGGAGCAAAAAAAAATATCATTCGTAAGTAAATATGCACATGGACTACTTTAGACCTAAATATTTCATTAAACCCCCTAACATATGTTTGATGTTGAAATTTCAATGTAATTCGTTAAAGTAGTTTTCGACTTTTTGCGAGAGGGCGATTGAAAAGTTTTGTCATGTTTCAGACTATTAAAAATCCGATGAATGAAAATGAATGTTGTGGTAATATTACAAATTTTGTAAAATTAATATTTGATTTTTTTCCGCATCTATGTTTTTTCTACAACAGTTCTTAACACTGCTTCTGACACTGCGTAAATCTAATGTGACGTAAATTCAATTAAACAACCAACTTTTAGCCCTTATTGTTTGAGGACTATTGACTGAGAACCAAAACAATGAGACACAAGACGAGTTTCACCTCACCTCTATGATGTCCTCCAAGCCTTCCAGCGCTGACCTTCCCTCCTGTCCCATCCCCTTCAGGTCGCAATTGGTGAAGGACAGCTTGGTGATGTGCAGCCCTCTGAATAGATCGGAGGGCACCACACCCAAACGAGACTTCGTGAAGTCCACGAACACCCTCCGAATGCCCTTCACGCTCTGAAGCGCCCTCCGCAGTTCTGCCACGTCATTTACCTTTGGAGAGTTATATATTGTAGTTTTGTTTTGGTGTTTTAATTTTCGTGTACTGTTATAATTAATCCTATTTTATTCTAGTGCATTTTTATGTACATTTTGATGGATAATGTTCTTTTTTCTGAATGAAAACGGAATTATTATTTAACCGTTTGAGAAATGTTCAAGGTATCGATTCTGTTAGTTTGTTTTCACTGCTAAAGGGAATTAAGTTCTATTATTAAAACATACCTTTTTTTTAAATATTTTTTTTTAATTATATTAGTCAAGAAATTTTTAACTTTTCCCCAAAGCTTTATTTTTTTTAATATTTACATATAGATCTTCTTTTATGAAATTTTAAATTATACATATTGTTGGAAAACTGGGAATATGCGAACAGATATACATGTTCATATCCCTCAGATGGTTAAAATTTTTTTTAAAGGTTATAATTAAGTTTCTTTTAGATGGTCGTACATTAGGGTGCATCAAACGCCCCTCTAGAAACAAATCACTTTGTCCCCAATCTAAAAATGTTCCATTACACCTAAAAAGTTGATACACCAAATATTTTCGTTTTCCAAACAATTTTAGGGGGGCCCCGGCAACTTTGAAATTTCAGATTTTCTGCGTAAAATCCAAAAATTCAGTATTTTGTATACTTAATTACTTTCATATTTTATTATTTTATAATATTCTAGGAATAAAAATTATAATGAAGTAAAATATGGATCATATAAATATTTAATATTAATAAATTATATTGATTTTAGGTGACTAATGACAACTTTAACTTTGTTTACAATACAGTGAATTTCCTGTTTATTTCAACTTGAGGTTTTCATTTTGAACTAAATTTCTACTTCTATTTTTTTATTTCTATTTTAATTTTGTTTATTTATAGTTTTATTTTGAACTAAATTTTTACTTTTATTTTGGTTATTTCTATTTTAATTTTGTTTATTTCTATTTTAATTTTGTTTATTTCTATTTTAATTTTGTTTATTTCTATTTTAATTTTGTTTATTTCTATTTTAATTTTGTTTATTTATAGTTTTATTTTGTTATTTCTACTTTTATTTTGAATTGATATTCTACTTTTGATTCTGATTTGGACACAGTGGTTTTGTTTATTTCTACTTTTGGTTCTGATTTGAACAGTAGCTTTAATTGAATAGTTTGTTTTTATTACACTATGGAAACCAGATTATCTTCAAATATTTTTGGTCTTGGCAACAAGGTAACTTGTGTAGACTCAAAAATAAATGGCTCCAAACTTCCAACTAATTTGCAAGTTTTGAGGTGTATGATGTATCATATTGAAGAAGGTCTCCAAGAAAACAGGACTAAATGGAAGTCTTCAAAACTAGTCCTTTCACAAGTAAAGCTGTTTTATGAAAAAGCAAATATCCCAATGATCTGTGAACGAAAAGCTTGTGAAAAAATTATAAAACTTCTTGATGACAATGCAAAATTAAGAGTGATTCCTCTTAATCGAAGATCTACACCGATTTCTATAGACAAAGTAAAACAGATGGAAGATAAACTACTTTTAACATTTCCTTTATGGCCTGTGAATGTAGAAAAGCTAATAAAGAACAAAGAAGATCTTTCTTTCCTTCAGTCAATGCAAAGTGACCGTCTGGCAACATTCGGATCATATGACAAAAGTCTTGGGGAAAAAATCAAACGAAAAGAACAACGGCTAGAGCTACAAGAAATAAGAAAGGCAAAAGTGAGAGAAATTAGTTCCAACTTAATATTAAATGATATTCGCAGTTCTAATGATGATTATGATGAACAAAGTGACACAGATGATGTAAAAAACTTTGATTTTGAAGGACCCTCAACAACTACTCGAAATCATCATCGAAATAAAAAAACGGGAACAAGTTTATTCATCCCATACGACATTATGAAGAAACCCAATATTGTTTCACTAGCAACACGCTTAAATATGAGTCCAGGACAACAGGCAGCATACACAAAAGCATTAATTAAAGAACTAGGGGGAGAGACATCTACAATTGCAGCATCTTACGCAACAGCAGGCAGAACAAGAAGACAAGTAGCGATGGAGATTTCATCTACTTGCAAGGAACAGTGGTGCTTTCCTAAATATACAACTCTGCATTGGGACACAAAACTTTCAACAGCGTTGTCCAATAAGTATAAAACAGAAGAACGTCTCACCATTGTTGTTGGAAATGTTCACCAGCAAAAGATTCTTGGTGTGCCAGCATATCCCCAAGGAGCTAATCGTAAATGTGGCTCAATCATTGCCAACTTAATATAAGCAGCTCACCTCTTGGCAATGCACACAAACAATTGTGAACATGACATTTGACACAACTTCTTCCAACACAGGCCATGTTACTGCTGCTTGTGTCAGTGTGCAACAGAAATTGGGACGTGCACTTCTTTGGTCAGCATGCCGCCATCATATTGGAGAAGTCATTTTGTCTCATGTTTTTGATGACTTAAAGGTCGAAGCTTCCAAGTCACCAGATATAACCTTGTTTAAACGATTTCGTGACAATTTTGATCATCTTGATCAAGATCATAGTGAGTTTGAACCATATGATTCAAAGTCAGTGAATATACAAGCGAGAAGCATAGTTAATGATATGAGAGCCAGTGCAATCCAGACAGCAAAATGTGCAATCGATTCTGGAAAATACAGAGCTGATTATATGGAATTCGCAAAGCTTTGCCTAATATACCTCGACTTCCCCAATATTACACAAGCAGTAAAATTAAACCGACCGGGAGCCTTACACAAAGCACGTTGGATGGCCAAACTGTTATACACAATTAAAATTTGTCTTCTTCAGCAGCAAATACAGCAACTACCTACTGGTACCATAACTTCAAAACAACAGGTTGCCAAATTGCGTGACTTTGCCAACTTTGTCACTCTCATCTACAGCACCTGGTGGATAACCTGTGATTCCGCCATAAATGCCCCTTGGAATGACTTACAAATGCTTCGTTCTCTTATTGCGTACAAAATTGTCCATCCCATCATATCTGATAGTGCAATCAGTGCCTTGAGAACCACTACTGGTATCTTACAGAAGAGATGGTTCCACTCGCCCTTTGGAGCAACAAAGTTCCACCACAAGAACGAAAAGCTTTAGCTAATGCAATGCTAGTTACAAAACCAAATTCCACCGATACTGCTTTTAAATTGCAAGGAAGATATGGCATGGATTTTGGAAAGCCCAAATTTCCCAAAAATCTCACTGTAAATACAACTCTTTCTGATTTAGTTGGAGAGGATTCTTGGTTTTTATTTTATCTGCTTGAACTAGACTCACATTTTTTAATAGAAGATGTTTCAGAATGGTCAAGTTCTGTATCTTACACCACATCGTTCACAAAGTTGCAAGCATTGAATGCTGTCAATGACTGTGCAGAACGAGGGGTGAAGCTAAGTACTGATTTCATAGAATCAGCAAAACATGAAGATCACTACCAACATGTTCTGCAGGTCGTCGAACAAGATCGACAAAAACAGAGAAATCTGCGAAAACGGCCAAAATTGCTTGAATCTTAAATTGAGTGTACTTGTACGAATTAAATTGATATTAGAAAGTTAATAGTATATGATTATATATTCTATTATTATATCACAAAACAATCTTAATTGCATTATTTTATTAAAGTATGCATTATTATATATTTTTTTGCGGATGATGCTTTTTTTTCAGAATTTTCGTTTTTGTTGTACATTCCTGGGACCCGAGGACCCCATAGATGTTATTCAATTTTTATGAAACTTTATATATATAATTTTTTTAGCATTTCGAACAAAAATAACATAGGGACAGACAATTTCCATGACATTTTTTAAAACATGGGGCGTTTGATGCACCCTATCGTACATATATACCTCATCAAAAATTGACGTTTGTTTTATTAATTATTATCCAAAATAAAACAGAAATGTTCAATTTTCCTTCGAAGAAAATTAGATAAATTACCTATTCATATGCATATCTATGCCAGTACACGGTTTATCACACCTGAAGTCTGAATTGTGTTAGCTTTTTCAAAATAAAAAATTGGATGCCATTGCAATTGGAATATTTTCCATTCTTGGGAATAATTTACGTTTTTTAGGTAAGAAAATGCATTGCCATAAAAAAAATAGTCATATTAAAGCACAAAACTGTTACACTGATTTTTTTAGGTAAGAAAATGCATTGCCATTTATTTTGCTTTTTAAAAAATATTTGTTTTTGTTACGAAAATATTCTGATTAAACATAAATAACTAGCTATACAAATTACTAAATCTCTAAATAACGTGTTGGTAAATTAATTTTAGCACATAAAATTCTTACAAAATTGTGCATGACTAAACTGTCGTGGTCTAAACATGCTCACGTCCACATCAAGTACACCACGAAGCAGTCTTCCCGAGTCAGTCTTCCCAAATCATTGCCAATAGCACATCGTGTAGTTTTAGCACGAAGTTAATTCAACCAACCAACCAACCTCTCTTCTTCAATCCTGCATCATTGGTCAGTGTTTGTTAATGTATACAAGAATGAACCACATTAAAACAGACAGAAATATATATATTTAACTATATGCATATACTTGCAGTTATATGCAAATAGTTAAATACATATATTTACAGTTATATGCTTATATACTTGCAGTTAAATGCATACTTGCAGTTATATGTTCCGCCTTACGTTAATGGGATGCCATTGCAATTGGAATATTTTCCATTCTTGGGAATAATTTAATACTAGCATATATCCGATAGGTTTAATTACGTTTAGAAAAACATTTATTAGCATTGTAGTTATTTTTAGTCAGAAATCTATATATTTTAAAAGGAACCAGGAACAATACAGCGCACGCAGCTAATACAAACATATTAAAACCTGCATGCAGTCCACTCTTATGTTGAGGCCGTCGCTGACGCAGTAGCATGGTATGATGTCTTCAGGAGAGGGACACAGGTTTTCGAAGCAGAAAGAAAAGCCCAATGTCAGAAGCAGTGTTAAGAACTGCCATAGAAAAGACATAGCTGCGGTAAAAATCGGATAAATTAATTAAAAAAAAATTGTAATATTACCACAACATTCTATTTTATTCATCGAATTTCAGTAGTCTGAAACGTAACAAAACTTTTCGATCGCCCACTCGCAAAAAGTTGAATTCTACTTTAGAGAATTACATTGAAATTTCAACTTTAAACGTGGGTTAGGTGATTTAGTGAAAAATTAAATCTGTTTAGAAATGGCTTATAGCAGTGGTTCCCAACCCGTGGTCCATGAAAAGGTCCAAAGTGGTCCATGTGCATGTTCAATCACGAAGGATTTTTTTTTTGCTCCTTTAATCTCAGTCGTGTCTGAAGAAAAAACACATTCTATCTCGATCATTATGCATGCTT
>OZ010674.1:15333739-15509739 GCA_963932185.1 Troglohyphantes excavatus
TTATTAAATAAGCTATAGAATGTTACAGACAAGCCTTTTAAGAATTAAAAATTTATATATAACATAAATGCACTTATAATAATTCAGCTAAACATGCTTAAAGGTTATAAATATATGTTGGTTTATATAGCTTTATATATATGAGGAGATAAAACTTTAAAAAGTTTTACTTCAGTGTACAGAAATGTTAATTTTGGTTCACCCTTTCACCAGAAAATTGTATAAATCAAATGAATAGCATGGTTCAACGTTTCACCATAAAATCGGGAAGGGAAACGTGAAACTTCGTGCAACGTTTCACCATAAAATGGTGTATGAAAAACCCGAATTTTGGTGCAACCTTTCACCATAAAATGGTGTATGAAAAACGTGAATTTTGGTGCAACGTTTCACCATAAAATGGTGAAGAGGAAACGTGATTTTTAGTGCAGCGTTTCACCATTAAATGGTATCCATGGTAGCACCATAAAATGGTAGAACTAAGCACCAGACGTTGGTTGCAGCTAAACGGGTACCAAATTTTGGTGCAAGGTCGCACTAAATTTTTAACAGTGTACTAATAGCTATGTCAGCAATCAATTTCAATAGGTAATCATGAATAGGTCACGCTAGGTCCAGTTCAATTGGAAAAATCGGTGAGGACACCGTACAGGTGAAACTTACTTAAGTTCTAGATATGTCAATTCATTGGCAGGATTTGGCAGCATGCTCCTTGTAATGGTTCCGAGTTTCTCTTTTTGAAAATTAAAGGATACGAGGTTTTCTAGACCTGCGAAAGCTTCCTGTCCGATTTTATTGATGCTGTTGTTGACCAGGTTGATTTGTTCCAGAGAAGATGGACCGTTCTTAAACCAGTCATCTATCTCAGGAAAAGAGTTTGAGGACAACAGCAAATGTTTGAGTTGCTTCATGTGACTGAGGTCAAGCTTGAAGTTCGCTGTGTTGCCTATGACACTCGACCAAATAGTCAGTACCTAGTTAAAGAGACTTGTATTAATGGAGATAAAAATAAAACGGTGGTGATAATTTGATCGGCAGGGCGCGCGGACGGAGGGTCATGAGTTTGATTCCAGGTAATGAAAACCGAGTACTTATTACCATTAACGGTTATATTCACAATCGCAGATAACCCACGGTTTACATGCGAATCGTTAGGTAAACCTAAGATTATTGATGAAGACCGGTTTTTGCCAAATCGGCGGAATATCTACAGGAAACTAAACCTCGGTTTATACTACCAATATTGGCAGTATAAACCCTGGTTTTAGTTCTAAACAAAATGGCCGCTTATTCGATCGCTCTGTTAGGCTTAAAATATTTTGTTAAAAATCTATTTAGAGACAAATATTTCTCAAATAAGTACTTAAGTTAGAGCAGTGGTTTCCAAACCGTGGTGGTCCGTGAAAGTGTCTTAAATGGTCCGTGGAACATTTGATAATCAAGATGTTTTTTCAATCAGGCTTTATTTGAGAATATTATTTTTTATGCCAAATTTATCTAATTAGGGAATAACAACTTTTTCTTTTAAAATACTTTACTTTAAGTAGAAAGAAAAATTTATTTAAGTTTGTTGTTTATACTAAAAACAGTTAAAATTATACGAAAATAGCAGATCTATTACGAATAAGAATCATTGTAAACCAAATCTTTTTTAAAATTTAATTTGATTTATTTATGACAGTGGTTCCTAAAAGAGGATCTTCGGGGTGACAAAAACAAATGATTGAAATGTATCCTTGGTAACTTTTCCGTAAAAGCGATATTCGTTCTGCGATATTCGATATTAAATTCTGTGCAACGGTACTTTAACTTTGTAATTTTTCAATATTATTATTTGAAATGTCATTATCTTTATTTGAAATCAAATAATTGAGGATGATTCCCCCGCACGGATTCGAACCAGCAATCCTCTAATTACTAGCTGAACGCATTGATCCACTGGGTCACTTTATCTGTTTTGGAGAGAAAAAATTTAGGTTAAGATAGATTATAAAATTAATAAATTTATTAATACGTATAATATTTAAAATTTAAGATGTGATTTAATAGTCATAAGATGTAATTAAATTAAGTATCTGAATGTCGTATATGTTTGCTACATAAATATTTTTTACCGTTAACTGTTCAAAAGTTATTGTCCGGCCAATGTCTAATTTTTAACTCTGTGGTCCGCGGACACCTAAAGGTTACGGACCACTGCAGGGTGGCAGTATTATCGATTAAATAATTAAGCAATATGAATGGTGAAAAGTTATTTGAGATATAGGTTGTTTGCAAACTTTTATTAACCCCTGCACTATAGTTTTAGAATAGGTCTAATACTCAAAGTTCGGAATTTTTCGAAAAAGTAAAACCCAGAAAAATCGTAATGTAAGTTTGAGGCAATGTCAGATGAGGAGGGCAATATCTGACTTTACACTCAGCTATCTAGGCCATTGGTCGGCAAACCGCTGCTCACGAGCCACATGTGGCTCTTTGGTCTATTGAGTGTGGCTCTGCCACAAAATATCAAGTGCGGGCGCGCACATACAGTGCGATTGAAACTTTGTGGCCCATGCGCCATGAAACTTTGTGGTCCAAAATTAAAAACAATAACATACAAACATGACTTACCCAAACTTTCCAAGGAGATAGATGCAAGGTCATTGTTCACATTAGTGTTTGTCAGTTATTGTTATGATTTAATTTTATGGATGCCTTACAATTTAATTTTATCAATAAATAATTTCGCTATTAAGTATGTTATAAAGTTTTATTCATTGTACCTATAGATTAACTAAGACTTGAAACTTTAAGTAAAATATATTAAGTTAATTTTAGGGAGCGTTGTACAGTGAAAGAAGATGTGGTGTCGAGGATTGAGAACGGTATGTTAAGATGGTTTGGACATATAGAGAGGATGCACAAAAGGAGACAGACGAAATAAGCATAAAAGACAAGTGTAGATAGAGTTGAAAGGGGTCGACCTCAGCGAACGCACCTCAATCAGATTGAGGACATATTTAGCAGATGCCAGCTTAGGAGTACCCTAATTAAGTTAATAACAATGTCGAATAATGTATGTATAATAATATGTCTATATAGTTTAAGTTAAAAAAATGTGGTTCTCAAAAGAAATTTCAATCGTTGTACTGTCAATATTTGGTTATGTTGACAAATGAGTTTGCCGACCACTGATCTAGGCTAATCCCACAACTAAGAAACAACATTCGAGCCACGAGAGATTTAAGGCAGGGAACATGTACACGCATTTTTCTTATAACAACGCTCTTCAAAATCAAACACCAAGTCCAAATTGTGGAAATATGGACTAAAAGACATTTAACGTGCACCAGCTTCCACTGTGCACAATGAACTTTTTTAAAACCGTTTCTCGATCGGCGTTACATGCAACTCGTTTGGTCTGTAAAGTCGGCGTCGTGCGTCTTACGAAGCAAGGAAAATAACACCAATATACAATCTGTAAACTTTAAAAAGGCTGTCCTTGAAAAATTAGGGAACGTTCTCTTACCAAATCTGTGCATTTATATAATATACACCTACCTTTGAAGAGGTAAAAAAAACAGGTTAATCTTAAAAATGAATTTTTTTAGAATTCTGGGTCAGTTTAATAAATTTACATACAAGGTAAAAAATAACAAAAATCTTGTTTTTCACGATTCGTCAGGTTAAAAATTGGACTTCAATTTTTATCTACAATGCATAACATTCAACGTTCAGAAGGAAAACAACAGTTCACGTAGCAGTCCGAAGTTTTTCCATAAACAGTGAATGGTCTGTTTGTTTATAATTCGATGGTAGCGTTTCGGAGGGAAAACGTAGAAGAAAATCGCTAGGGCATGTTCCCTACCTTTACAAGGCTGCAGCCCACACTGCATGGTGATAGATCGGTTGGCCTTATCGAGAATCAAACCTGAGAACCATCTTTTGCAAATTGGTGCCGTGCTATTTAGACTGTCTCGGTCCGTAATGCATAAGGCCATTCCTCGGTATTTGTCCTTGATTTTTAATTTCCGCAACTTTTTATTATATGTTAATTAGTAAAATAACCCCAAATTTAAAAAAAAAAACAATTGAACCCGCTAAAAAATTGGGTTTATTTTACGTCAACATATCATAAAATAATAACAAAAAATTACGGAGGGACAATTTACTGAAAAATACCGTGGAATGGTCCATAAGGAAGAAAAAGGGTAATGACTTGACTATAATTCAAGAGGTGGTCGGAAGACCCAGATAGCTCTACTTTTTTCTGATTTACACTTTTTCACTTTAAAGGGAAAAAAATATATATCGATTGGTTTAAGAACCCTTTAGCTGTAAGCAAGGGCTATATAGATTGAAAGGAAATGAGCTGTACTTGTGTATTATACGATGCAAAAAACGTAAGTGTTTTTAGTCCTTCCTGGACAATTTTGAAAATTGGAGCTGCCTGGTTCTTCCTCCAACGTCCTTAATTTATAATATAGATTGCTGAAACTAAAGTATTACACTAGTAAGACAAACAAGAAAGGACATCACAAACCTTTAAGCTATTCTCAAGCCCAGTCAACGGTTTTCCCCCGTCCTCGGCGAGACTTTCCAACTCACAGTACCAAAAATCCAGCTTTTTCACGTTGACGTTCTGAAAGAACCCGGAAGGAAGCTTTCCCAATTTCAGATGAGTCAGGTCGATAGCGAGGGTATCCCTTTTATCGAAAGTTTGCATGATTCTCTGGAGGTCGGCCTGTGTGATGCCCTCGTCGTTGCAGGTGAGTTCGACGTCCGCAGTGAATACTTCGTCGTTACACCAGCATGGAAAGATGGCTTCGTCTGGAGGACAATCCAAGGATAGCGCTGAGGACGCCAATCCCAACAGGGCAAAGATGAGGCTGATCATGGTGCTCCTGAATATCAATAGGAAAAATACATCGTGTATTGAGGAATTGCACTAATCGTGAACTAATCGTGTTCTCCGGGAGTGAACAATAGTGTAGATCACTGGGGCTCCTATAAAAAGCCGATGTAAGGCAAGGATAGTGAAGACCATATATGTAAGGTGTTCTCGTTCTCGCGCTGTCTCTGACGGAAGGCGGGAAAAGCACATTTTTGACGTCATAGTGAAGCCTACATCGCGCTTTCTGTAGGCGTGTCTAATGCTCTCGTTTGTGAGGTGCTGTCATCTATTCGTTTTTTTTCTGAACTATTTAAAAATGATATTCGCTATTTTAATTTAGAATTTGCTGAATTTGAAGAGTTTAAATTATATTTTAAAGATTGCATTTAGTATGGAAAAATTGCAAAAGATTTGCATAATAAATAAAGCGTATTAAAATAATATTAGCTGCCACGAGAGCATGTCCATGAATTTTGAAAGAGTAAAATGGGGTTAGGAAACATCAGGTCAATGCATTTGTATTGGACATATTAAATGAGTTACAATTTCAATCAAGTAAAATACAGGGAAATAACAAAACAAGGACGGATTAGTAGTGAAGCTACCTGAACACAATTATTTACAGATATTTACATTATTTTGCTAATTAAAAATTAAATCACCAGTTGTTACCCAACCGGGGATCGAACCTAAGTAGCAATGCTTGAAACACACAGCCAATGAGAATGATCAAAAACCGATATTAAGGCGGAGCAAAAATGACGTCAAAAATAAGCTTTCCTTGCCCACTTTCAAAAAGCGAAAAACGAGCGCACCTTCTATATAAAGTCTTCACTCTCCTTGGATGTAAGGTAGAATTTTTTTTATTGGTTGAGAGCCAATTATGCTCACCCAATTATTAAATTGTTTCGTGTTATCCGACAGAGGAGTACAATAATGGTAATTGTTGCTGTCAGCGAGTGTAGAAAAATGAAAAATGTGGCCGCAAGTTAGTGTGGAGTTGAATATTGAAAATAACCCTTTGCACTCCAAGAACAACTATGACATTTTCGTTCTTCCTACGGAACAGTTATTCTTCTTTCTGTTCTTCTTTCTATACTTTTCTATACACATAGAGGAAAAAAATCATTATCTGTTTTGGATCTGACAAGAAAACAATTTGAAAAAAGAATTGATGTTTTTTAAAAACAAGATCACGCTGTTCTTGTTTATTTTAAAGAACAGGGAAGCAAAAGAACAAATCGTTATATTGTCGCTTGAGAGGCGACATCGGAGAGCAAAGGGTTAACCCGCATGCTACGTTTGGTAGAATTGGAATATCGGATGCAGTTCTTGTCAGTGGCGTTACGACAGAGACCATATGAAATGCAATGCGGATAGCCCCATGCCTACAGGGAGTAAGGTTGCAAAAGATATAAGAATATAATTAACACTATACAAAAAGTACAGCTCTATTGTTTGTAACAAAAATAGTATTCTAAACACAGCAAAATAAATTAAATAATGTTTCCATTTACAGACATTTAAGGAATATAAGTAAGTTGTTACGAATGAATCTGCGAGTCTCCAATGAGTTCTTTATTTTATTTTAAGATTCTAGACGAATTGGATCTTAATTTCTTATCAAACGAGACCAAAAATATGTTAATTGAGTTATTTTCACGGCGATATAATGTCGAAATGAATTTCTCTAAGGATGTTTCTTTCTAGGATGCCCTAGTTAGATTATTTTAAAAACATTGCATTCAAAGGCGCCTATACGGTTCTGAGACGCGTACTACCGTACAGGGCCCCACGTCTAGTTTAAAAAACGATAAAAGTTTTTTTGCGGGAAAATGCATTCTTACTATTTTTTAACTTCCAACATAATTTTTTTTAATTTGTGGTTAATCATATATGTTTATTGATCATTTATGCTGTGGACCTTTTCCCTGAGATTCTGCGTATAAAGTGCAATTTTCTCACTACTATAAAATAGAAGTCAAGTTTGAAAAGTGTTTTTTTGTTAGGGGGAGGGGGGGTATTTCATATTTCTACACTCCAAACTAAACGGCCTCGTTGTTAATGTCGCACAGAGCCCCGCAATAGCAAAGAATGGCCCTGGTTGTACATAACAAATCCTACTCATTAAAAGTATCATGTTCTAATATATGACCATGGTTAATGGCAATGGATTGTCCAGCTAAAAAAAATCATTATAACACATTCTTGAAAGTAGTAAAATTGAGGATTTTATGCAGGTTTAATACAGAAAAAATCAGCATTGAAATTTTTTTAGTGAAAATGCAGGTTTAATGCGGAAAATTTAAGCAATTAAATACTATTTGAAGGGAATAAATATGCAGGCAAATTAAATAATTCAGAAAACATTCTCGTTTTTTAAAAGTATTTGTAATAACAGCAGAAGTTGTTTCTTTAAGTAATCTATTTATGCAGATTTTTGGTGAAAGTTTTGATCCGATTTTTTTTCTGGGTCAGAATTAAAGTAGGAGTAAAAAATAAACAACACATTTTCATAATTTGATTTCGCATGATAATAATGTTTCACCACCAAGAAAATTTTAAAAGATGATTGAAACTAAAAATCCCAATATAGATATTATGCAGGTAATTAAAAAGATCAATATGAAGAAAACTAAAATGTTACTCTTACCAGTTCAATAAACAACACAATTGACTAGCAAAGAAATAAAACGGGGACTTTTCTTATCGTTGAAAAATGTAGTAGCATATGGCGAGATAGTATGGAGAGATATTATTAGAATTGCAATTTTTTTTGTTATACACAAGTATTCACCTGTTTGGTATCACCAGTTTTCTCACCGTTGTTCCTACACTTTTTTGGAATGAGGAAGAAAGTTGCTACATGCATTAGGTTAGGAAAACGTTGAGTCAGAGCTTTTAAACTTTATTTATTTTAGTTATACGATACTAAATTAAACTAATACATTTTATAGAATTATTTCATAAGTTATTGCGAATAACTTAAAGACATTCTTATAAGATTTACTTGAATAGTAAACTGAATTATTTCACTCTAAAACAATAAAATTTATTTATAGGGTATTTTTCTCTCCAAATTGAAATGCACATCTACTTCCTATTCTTTGTTTTAGTCATTAAAATAAGCACTTTGTATAAATATGTAGTAATTTTTGCTTTCCGAGTTTGAATAAATTTTTTCCATTCATTATTAAACATATCTTTTAAAAGTTAAAAGCCGCAGCAAAGTAACCTCATCTAAATTAAATTAAATTATACATAAATACCTAAATAAATTTTAAAACAAATTATTTCAAAATAAAGTATTAAAAAAAAGTTTTCCATTATTATGTAATTTATTCACAGAGCGGGTTTCGATTAAATATTATACAGTTTTTTTTTAAAATCAAGTAATAATAATGAATTAGTTGTTAAACAAAGTTTTTGATTTCCCAAAGACCTGAAATTTTCAATATACGTCGATTTATTTTATTTATTCGTGGGAATCTTTAATTCATTTTTGCATTGTACTTCAAAAGTTTCTAATATTTAAAGTTCCTAAAGTTTATCTTGGTTTGCACTCGAGTCACTACTGTACTCGATGCACTGCTTTTGAAGCATTTTTTTTTTTAATAAAGAGTAAAATGTAATTTTTACGCATACACATTTACTTTTATCGTGAGCAAAACATATACAGATGAAACATTTTCTTAGTAATATAACCAAAACGTTTTCTTTTGTTCTTATACATACTTGAAAGTTTTGATTTAAATTTTAGAAGTAAAAGGTTTTCCTTCGGTTTATTCATGTCGCCAATAGCCCACTGTGCAGCTCTAGTGCGACGTTAATTAACAAACCAACCAACCATCAATCGGTTTATTCATTTGGGCTATTGAGTAGAGTGAGCCGAAAAAATTAAAAAATTCAAATCGAATGAAATAGAGCGGAAACTTATCTATATAAATTAGAAGCCAAATGCTAAAAAATAATTCGCCATTGTGCAATGTCTGACCCTTGTGTATCGTAGTCAAAGTTTAAATTTTTTTACCTATTTCTTGGAAGGAAAATGAAAAAAAATAATTTGTAATGGAAAAGTGTGGAAAACTTGTCTTTGATAATTAGAAGACTAATGCTAAAAGAATTTTTGCCATTGGACAACGTTTGATCCTTGCACATCGCGGATAAATTTCAGAAAATTTCAACTTTTTATCCATTTCTTTGAATAGTCAGGAATATTTACAACAAAAACTAGCTTATCCGGGTACAAATTGCAACGAAAAGTTTTACAACGGTTTTTCTCTACTTGATGGGCTGACCACAGAAAAAAAAGTCTTTAATTTTATAACAAACGGCAGTGGGTTAAATCTGGTGATATCAAGATAGCCGCTATTGGCGTTTAATATTAGTATGCCTACTTATCAGTATCTTCATTATTATAAAGTCGAAAATAATATTTTTTTCTGATATCCTGGGGTTTTAAGGGCCATAAACTAAAAAATTTTAAATTGCATTAATAAAATCTTTAGAGCCAAAATGGAGGTCAACATCGCAAAACCGGGTCGATTTACTACAAAAAATAGTTCAACCGCAACAAATTCCAATAAATAGTTGCTTTAAGGCTTTACTTTTAATTTAATACACTAATCAAAACCAAAAGTTGTTACGAGACCTTTTGTTGGAAGTTGTTGGCGATTAAAATATTTTTTTTATCGTAAATCGACTTGTTTCTGTGATTGTTGGCCCCTATTTTGGATCTAATGATTTTATTAACACAATTTCAAATTTCTGATATGATAAATGAATTTTCTGGTGCCTTAAAACCCCAGGTTAGAAGAAATATGTATTATGTTCGACTTTATAATAAAGAAGATACATCAGGCCTTCTAATTTTAAGGGCTAACGTGGGCCATCTTGAAAACCCCAAATTTAATTCACTTCCGTTTGTCAAAAACTTGTAAACTTTTTTTCTGCGTGTCAGCACACCAAGTAGAGACAAAAACAGTTGAAAAACTTATTGTTTAAACTTGTTCCCGGTTAAAATACTTTTTGTCAGAAATCCACCCGTCTATTCGAAAGATGGGAAAAAGTCGAAAATTTGTTTTATAATTACTATAGGCAAGTTTTCCGCCCTATTACATTTCGTACTTGAAAACTTTTCATTTTTTCGGGCCACCCTACTATTGAGTAATCAGTCATTATAGTGACTGATTACTCAATACTATAGTCACTATAGTACTAACCAGTCACTATAGTGACTGATTACTCAATAGTAGAGTGGCCCAAAAAAATGAAAAGTTTTCAAATACGAAATGTAATAGTGCGGAAAACTTGCCTATAGTAATTATAATACGAATTTTCAGCTTTTTCCCATTTCTTCGAATAGATGGGTGGATTGAAGACAGCACTTTCAAAAATATTCAAGTACTATCAGTAGAATTATCAGAAATGATACAAGTACACAATATTTATAGTTGAATAATATTTATTGCCGAGTAAATTGTATAAAAGTACATGTTGAAACTATACAATGTTTACTACTCATATTTTACAACTAACAATCTCTAACAAAACAGACAATAACAATTAACGTGCCTTATCCAATCGTTATGTCGGTGCATAATGTGGAAAAGCTTATCCCATGTATGCCAAAACCAAAACATTTAGAGATGGTATAAGAACTAACTGTCCTCCAGAATGAAATAATACAAATAAAGAAGAAATCGTCAAATTGTAGAAGACTTAAGTAATTATAACGATCTAAGATGTGTAATCATAAAATTTTTATGATTATTTCGTAGTACATAAAGATACATTTTGTAAAGAACTTTATCCTTAAACATACAATGAAGTAATTATGTTTAACTTCCGTTCAGTTCGTTAAATTTAGTTTACTAACTCATAAAATAAAGATGCTTATAGAAATGTATCGATTCCATCAGATCTGTCACAATTTTTTTTTAATTCTACATATTTTATTGTGATTTACACATTGAGAAAAAATTAAGGAATACATTTTAAAAAATATATTTATTTAATTAATGCATTTTTGAACAGAAGTGAGGAGAGGATTAGCAATTCGGTAGGATGTAGATATTTTCTTTAAAACCCAGGCTATTTGACAGTTTCTCTAAATATTTTAGATCTAAGCGGTCTCAAAGTAACACTTTCCCTGAGATCAGGTCCTGAAGTTCCACTCCCTCTTTCTCTGAAGGAGTCTGGCAGGTTCCTAATACTCTTACAAGGGATTTCACTTGGAACATCCACTCGAGATGAGAGTCACACTCCAGAGAATTTCCTAAAATGAAAATTGGCAATCAGGTTGAGATGGTGACTTTTAATGCTCCAAAACAACACTCTAGATGGGTACAGCACTACAAAACAACACTATTGTTGTTGACTTGGTATGTTACGTTTCTAGCTACCAATCGAAATATCGAGATTGAATGTCTCAAAATAAATATTATATAATATGGTAACAATGGACGTAAAAGAACAAGCAATCTTTAATTATTCTTGTGGAGCTATCTAAATTCAAAAATATCAATTACCATCACATTAGTTAAAACAACAAGCTATTATTCTCATTAACTTATAAAGCTTTATCCTGTGGCAGAATAGCCTATCATTACGAAAAAAAATTAAATTGAGTTAATTTATATATAGATGGTACCATAAGAATTAAGAATTCGTCTCTGTACTGTCAACAAGTTTTCAAACAAATCGAACAGGGATTTTTAAGATTGGACAATAGAATATTTTATATTTTTACGATTCTCAATTAGATACATTACAAAGAAATGCAAAGCTATGGGATTGAGTGTTGTTTCTGAAAACTTGCAGTGACCAACACACTTCTCAAATAAGTATTTAAGAAATAACCTCTCATATCCAACATGCCCAGCTGTTCCCAGACGGTTTCGAAAATCTCCTTCGGAATCTTCCTCAGGCCATTGTTGCCGAGGGAGAGTGTCTCCAGGGCTGGCATCGCGGAGAACATGTCCTCCGGAAGACTCGTCAGAGCATTGTTGCTGAAATGAGGTATACTTCTTTAGGTACCACACGTTTTTGAGACATAGTAAAAGCGTATAAACTCTGACTAACAGCTGTTGTTCGGCTGAAATGATGTTCTTTATTTAAGTATTTTGCGATATCATATGTTCTATTTTAATTATTACATGTGTCTGAGACCCAGCAAAACCTTAAGCTTTGAGCACCTGCTAGTTGCTGGAATTGCTTGTAGAATATTCAATAGCGTTTGTTGTCATGTATTAATTAATAAGAAAATGAACAAAACAAGTCACTACTTAAAAACAATTTATTTATAACTGTACTTAATATATTTCAATTAAAAATATTTTTATTAGTAAAACATTTTAAATTGAAAAATACAAAGTACAATTATAAATTAATGGTTTTGAAGTAGTATGACTAAATCAAGTTGAATAGGCACATTACTTTGTATAAGTTTTTGCTTAAACTAATTACGATTTTTTTAGTAAATTAAATGCTTAAGTATTCAATTGAACTCTAAAAACAAATGTATATTATTTATAAGATGATAAAAGATTTTGATTTTATAATATTTTTAGTTGCATAGAGTTTCTTTCAGTAAATTACAGAACATAACATACATATGATTTTAAAATTCTACCAATAGCAATTTTGGTAACTAAAGGCTATGTCAGTAATTAATAATCATAACCACAAAGCACATATGAGGTCCAGTTAATATATAGGTCAGTGGTAAGATAGTACAAATAAAACTTACTCAAGCTCCAGATTTACCAATTTATTGGCAGGATTGGGCAGTATGCTCCTTCTAATGGGTCCAAATCGGTTTCCATCCAAATGAAATGTTGCAAGGTTTTCTAAATATGCAAAGGCCCTATTTCCGAGTTTATTGATGCCGTTGTTGGACAAAACAAGGTGCTCCAATGAAGCTGGTCCGCTCCTGAACCAATCATCTCCTATCTCTGGAATAGAGTTGTAGGTCAACTCCAATTCTTTTAGCCGCTTCAGGTGACTGAGGTCAAGTTTGAAGTTAGCGTCGTCGTCTGTGACACTTGAGCTGATGATCAGTTCCTAAGTAAATAAATTAATGCTAATTTAAATGTGAATGAGTGTGATATTTTTTTTTGCTGTGAAACCAGCTGTATTATTTAGAGGAGACTAAATTTGTTAACTGACCATATAAACAACGAATGATATAAAAGTAATTTGGGTTATAGGTTGCTAGTCTACTTGGATAAAGACCTCAAATTACTTCGATTCACATCACCCGGAATACAACAAAAGAATTTCCTATTACAAAGTTTGTGTCCTACTCACCATGCTGTCACAGCCGCGATGATGTATACATGAGAAATATGAGTAATACATAGATTTTAATTTAATACTTTAATTACTGAAGCCCTAAAGTATTTTATCTAATATTTAAACTGTTAAATAACTTGGTACCTTCAGTTAATCGAAATACTGACACAGGTTAAGGTTATTAGCTAAAACAAATCGCCTGATGGAGGACCGTCATTTGTTTCGCTATATTTAGATTCCAAAGTTTTTACTACAACATTAAGAAGGACACATTGCATACCTCCTAATGTTACTAAATCATGCATGTATGTAGATAATCAGTTTTGTTTCTAACCTACCACTAATAAGATGATCAAGTAAGTACTCCACAAACCTCCAAGCTATCCTCAAGGCCTGTTAATGGCTTTTCACCTTCTTCAGCAAGACTTTCCAGATCACAGTTCCAAAACTCCAGCCTCTGAACGTTGACGTTTTGGAAAAACCTTGAAGGAAGCTTTCCCAACTTGAGTCCACTCAGTTCGACTGCCAGCGTGTTCTGCCTGTCAAATGTTTGCAACACTCTCTGCAGGTCATTTTGGGTCATGCCCTCGTCGAGGCAGGTGACGGTGGCATCCACATCAAAATCGTCTTCTATACAGGAGCATGGAAAGATGGACTCATCTGGAGGACAACCCAAGGACAAGGCTGAGGACGCCAATCCCAGTAGGACAAATAGGATGCCGAGCATAGTGCTTCTATAAAAAAATCATTTTGTATTAACATAACCATTCGTGATCCATGGTCGTGATCAATAGTTTCGATTACTGCGGTTCAATTGTATTCACCATCTCAAAAAGGCTTTAATGTACTTTTTTCAATTGCTTATAAAAAGCAATATACATGACAAAGAATAAATAGTTAGGCGACCCGTCACTGTAAAAATATCCCAATCCATGACCGTTAGAAGAGTGGAGGAAAAAGTGTTGACTGACTGGGGTTTCATTAAATTTTGACAATGTTTCAAATAACTGGTGCAATGCTTAGCCTCATATTACTAAGCATATGTTTCGATACGTAATCTGCGTTTGGGGAGATTTTATTTTGAACGTATTTGTCAAGATACGATCGTCTCTTTCTCATCTACATCAACTTATACAAAAAAAAATGCAACATTTTAATTGTGTAATTGTTTCCCGCCTGTTGGCACACAATAGTTAACTCCAACCGATTGTAATAGTTTTTAGTTTTTTGGTCTTTGGCAACATTTTAATTTGCTTGGGTTTCTTTATATTTCATTACACACAGACTTTGCATTTTCCGCTGATGAAGGGTGATGTATCTACCGAAACATGTCCGGATTATTACGGACTTTTATTGCGTATTTTAACGTTGCATTTGTATTTTAATATTCTTAACGCAATGTTCTATAAGACGAGTTTTTATCTTATTTTAATTCCTAGTTAAAAAAGACCTTTCCGTTCTTAATTATTGTAATTATTAATGCCCTATTACTAATCTACAAGTGATCAACCATTTGTTTTTGGTAAACATTTCTATGATACAATTTAATTTTCCTCGTCAACTTTCTCTTTCACTTCTAACGATAATGTCAAGCCAAAAGATCGTATTATTGAGATGCTAAGAATTAAGAATAGCTATCAAACAGCTGTTCCACGTGTTATATGTGCAGTGCAAACGGTACTCGTTCCAATGAATTGCTATGAGGACAATTGTAATTAAAACCTAAATTAAAGACAAGGAGCTTAGTTAAAAACAGTAGAACAATATTTTTCGTAACACCCTATACTCAGCAATAGTTACCTTATAATGGGACACTTAAGCACGTGATAACATTGTTTTTGTTTAATTGTGACTACTGTTACAGTTGGTAGGATTAGTCCATTTGGTGTGAACATTGCTATTGGCATTATGATGGGATTAAATTAAGATTTTGTTTAATTTTTTTCTTTTAATTTTTCCGTTCAAAAAAATATTAATAAATATTAATTTGGAAACGAAGTTGACCACGCAAATTAAAAATTAATGAAGATATTAACGATTATAAACTGACGAATTTGGCTACCAGTATTACTTTTTAAAAACCATGTAATTTCTCGATGTTACCTTAAAGACTATTACACATTGCTCATTCAACAACAAAAGAGTTGAGAAAGTTTATTTATGTTTTTAAGAATCAATTTAAAATATGTTTATGCCCGGTATTATGGGAACCCCAATAAAAAAAATGAAATGTTACTATACAACATGTCATTAAAGTCTTTTTTGCATTCATAGTGCAGTTTAATACTTGATATGTAGATGTATATAGCCATGGGTAGATCCAGAAAAAAATGGTAAGAAAGGATACAAAACTTGAAATCATTACATGGCATTTTTACATTTTTCGTCAGAAAAGAGGGGATCTGCGACCATTTTAATAACAAAATGTTCACATAACTTTTTTATAACATAGTTAAAAAATCTCACTATAATTAGAAGTTATTAAACATTAAGAGTTTATGATAATTTACATTTTAGTACAACATTTTCATTGTAAAGTGAATTTATTCGAAAACTTTACAATAAATGTCAAATTTGTGTGGCTCCTTACCTCGCAAAAATTAATATTCAGCAATGTATGCGTATTTTAAAATTATTTAAAAAGAATGTGTCCTCCCCCTTTATCTTTCTTCGTATAGAAGATTTATATGATATAAAGGAAACACCATGTATTGTGAAGGGGCAATTCAATAAGACTGGGACTGGGAAAGGGTCGTCACATACAAACAGCTTTTAGATATAAATACTCTTTTAAATGCAAACCCCAAAGATGTGAAAAAGTGTTTGAATTTGGACATTTACTTAAATTTTCATTGTGATTACCATGATGAGGATTTGATAATCACGAATTTAAATCCCAATGCTATCTGTGACGCTGTCTGCGCATAAAGCACATTTTATTCGTGCACGTAGTCAGAAGCATTATGCTTCTTGTTAACGCTGGTTTAAAAAATTGTCTTTTTTTTGTTTAATAATAAACTTATTCTTAATTATTGTAAATTATTAAGTAATAGTTTGTATGATTAATATAGTATTGTAATTGAGATTACGTAAATATTCAAGCCTCAAGTCGGTATGACATTTGAAAGGAGGGTTAAAATTTAAATGCAATATTTGATGAAACAACGACATTAGCGTTATTTAAAAATATATAATAACACAAATTAACTGGTTTCTTTGAAATAACACTCTCATGAGTAAGTGTTTATTTTTTGCTACCTTCCTTTATTTTGTCATGGAAAAGGTACTGTAGAGTTTATGTTGTGCCTTCAAACACTCTAACAAGATAACTTATAAGCGTATAAATAACATTGATAAAAATGCAAGTATTTAATATAACTACCATACTAAAAAGGTTGAAAATATACATTGGGTAGGGCTTTTTTAAATTAAAAAAAGATAGTAAAAAGTAAAAACAAATTTATATCAATGACAATTTACATTTCGCGTAATAACAACGTTACGCCACCAGCAAAGTTTTAATTGAAAGTAACTCCCACAATAGCAACATGTCAAAGAAAAGAAAACTAAAATTTTCACACTTACCTCTCTTTAAAGGCAATTCACTGGCAAAGAGGATAAAAGAAAGAGGTGATTTATTAAGTTTGAGAAATCTAGCAGATGGTGAGAATCACAGATAATTTTTCAGGTGATAGATAATTTCAGAGTTACAAGAATTTGTCAATGTTAAGATAATGTAATAGCATTTTTTCAATAGTCATCATTTTTACTTTCAAAGCAGAATATTCATTTCATAAATTCTTTTTTATTCGAAACACTCTATAGAGTAAATCAGTTCGAATGATAAAAAAAATCATTTTGGACAAAATTATAAATTATCTTAAAATTTCAATACAGTCTTGTCGTTAAGCACCGAGTCATTTAATAAATTATAAAGATAATAGTTGAATACAATAAAATAACTCTAAAAAGTATAAATGAAAATGTTAGTTGTGAATGTGAAAGTTAGAGATTGATGTTCCAATTAATTATATTACTACCTTTGAAAATTGGAACATAATTTTATTTTATATGAATGATTTATGATTGTGATTGATTTATTATTATAATTGATTTATGGTTATTTAAAATATTAATTTTAGTGGTTATTTAAATAATCATTTATATGATTATTTAAAATAACAATTTTAGTGATTATTTAAATAATCATTTATATGATTATTTAAAATATCAATTTTAGTGATTATTTAAAATATCAATTTTAGTGATTATTTAAATAATCATTTATATTATTATGTAAAATAGTAAATACGATTTTTGGTACCAATTGCATAGAAAAATTATTTTAATTAGCTTTAAATGTAGGTTTATTTTTTTAAATCTTCTGAAGTTAGTTTTACTTTACTTAATTTTTTATGTAATTTAAATTTTTATAATGAAGTAGCTAGAAATTTCATTAACCGCGCACTAAAGATGTACAAAAAGTTTCAAATAATGGTTCAGAGCCCTAGTAAAAAAACCCGAAAACTCCGGCTAGTAATTTTGAACCATCAAACAAATGACGAGAACAGCACAAGCGACTATGTGGAACTGAAGTGATAAAAATTTACATTTGAAAATATCATGTTTGTGTGTAAATTTCTTCTCAATCTATTGCAAGACAAACGGTATTTTTAAGTAGAATTTATATTTAAAATTTTTAACTGAAATAAATACCCGACCGATATTATTAAGTATACATAGACTAGTATTTTAAAACATATAATTAAATTAAGACTTTTACTAAAGATTATACAAAATGATTCTATGAACAAATTATTCTAGTTCCTAAAAATAAAAAGATAGTAATATACATATAAAAACTTTATAGTTTTGTGTATAAACAAATTATTCTACTCCCATAAAATGTGAAATTAGCAAATAACCAAGACTCTTTAAATATTTTATTTCAAAAGTTGAGCATGTACAATATTAAAGAAATCAATTGGTCTGTGTTTAACCTCAGAAGGTAACTTTATTATGTACAAATTGGAGTAAATTCATTTCCCGTTTGACTTTAAATACATATTTAGACAAATTCCACATTTCTTTTTCGTAAAAAAAAATCGATATATTCAGTAGTCTCCATACTCGTCCTCCCTTTGCCTATCGTCTATAATTCTCTTGAGGTCTACTTCTTTTCTTTCTTCGGGTGAAACGCACTTTCCCTTCAAGACGTGCGGTCGACGTTGTTTGAAAGTCCACTCAATGTGCGAATCGCACTCGAGTGGATTGCCTGCAAAATAATACTTTTTTAATTGAATTAATAAAACTCTGAAACCTAATTGCTATTTTAATTTGCCGTCGGTTCGACGTCTAAACTCCGCCCTATTCTTGTCTTTTATTCCATCTTAGTAACAGTTGTCTATTTAAGTGATTTATAATGGAGGTTCAATACAGTAGCAGTTTTGAATTTTGCCCACAACTATTCATAACAAATTAAGAAGCACTAGATAAACAAAGACATGTAAACTGAGAAGGTTTCTTTTACTTCTTTTAACTTTCGTTATTTCGAAATAATCTATGGACAAAATTTAAATACGCTAATTCGAACATTGGTATTGATTTATGTATTATAATTATATTAGAACCAGTGAGAAAAATCATTACTTTCTATGTATACGCTGGTCAAACGACTCCAAACGGGGTTCCACGTGGTTTCTGGAATACCTTGTATGGAGCTAGGATGATTTTCAGCTAGGATGACTTCTTTTAATGCTGGCATATTAGAAAACATGTCGACTGGTAGGCTAGAAATTTCATTATTTCTGAAAAATAAAATTTTTAACAAATCAGACACATTTATGTATGCTTATATTAATTAAATAACAATAATTAAACTAATTTACGTATTCGAGGAGAAAACACTTTAAACGGGCAACGTGTTTTGTTTGCCACATTAAGGTGATTCGTGAGAAAACTTAAATAACTGTCCCTTTAATGATAAAACTTGTGTACAGATTATAATCATTAAAGTCAATCTTAATGAGACAAAACGTGTTTAGTTTTAGTTTATAGAAAATTCAAAAGTGAAATCATCCATCAAAGAAATAGTAATATATAACTTTTAGAAATTTTCGACAAAACAGGTTTTGAATCATTTATAGCATCCACAAAATTTAATAACTTATTTTCAAAACTCACTTGTTACTAAAGTAGCTCAATCTTGTTAATAAAAAACCCATTTTTGAAATCATCATACAACGATATAAACAGGGTCAATCTGAATAAAACCTTCATCATAAATTTGGAAATAAAGATTTTTTTTAAAGCTTTTGAACAACATTTTATTGAATTAAATTGTTATTGGAACAAATAAAGAATATTAAAAAAAAATTAAGTTTAAAATTTTTCTGCATATAATCTTTTTTTTAAAAAAATCTGCATTTTTCCTTCATAAAAAAATATGCTTCAAAAAGCTTTATTTCAATGCTTCTACAAAATTGACTGTTTTTGCATTTGTTAAAAATAATTAGTTTTATGAAAGATACTGAAACAAAAACCTTTTACATATTAGATATTTAAAAAAAATATTCTGACTTTTTTTACCTGGCTTGTTATTTAAATTTGCAATTAATTTATATGTTTCTCTTTAAATTTTAATGTGAGATGGTTCAGTAAATGTATTAATCATTTTTTAATTATTTGATCAAGTTTTAAAATTCAAAACGGTACCCCATAGTACTTAGAATTGTCTGACCCTCATGAATAAAGAACATAATTGCTGGCAAAACGATTACTTTTATTTAAATCTACTCTTATGAGATTTTGAAAATTAAAAAAGTAGCAGAAATCCAGCTATTTGACGACTGCGCATTTCAAATTTATGACTCCCCATTTGAAATGTACGATTAACCATTTAAGCCACGACTGCCCTGTAGCATAGGCCTCGAACTGCAGGTAGATCATGTGATACTCACGTGAGATCGAGTGACCTCAGGTGAACCGCGGGGGACGGGAACATGCTTCTTTTCAGATCCCTGAAGTTGTTATTCGTCAGCCAGAGGCTCTGGAGGTTTGTTAGAGGAGCGAACGCCCTGTCGCCCAGCCTCTTGATGAGGTTCGTCATGACGAAGAGGGTCTTGAGGTTCGCGGGACCCTCGGCGAACCACTCGTTCCCAAGTTCGTTCATTTCGTTCCCTTCAATCTCTAAATCTTCAAGGGCGCGAAGTCTGGAAACGTTGAGGAATTTCAGCTCGTTTTCTTCCGAAAAACTGAAGTGCACTGAGAATTCCTAAACATCAGAAACATGGGATTGTTTTAAATTGGTTAGCGGAACATGTGGCTTGTTTAATTTAAACGTGTGAAACGAACAAAATTTATCATTTCATTAGCATAAAAGCAATACAAAACGTACTCAAAGGGATCTGCTCTCCTCCAGAAACAAAATATGCCATAAAATTATATAATTAAGTTATTTACGGAAATAACATATCGGGGTTTAAATGTCTTCATTTTGGTCGTAGTATGGAAAGTTGAAAATTACAAGGCTCTCTTCTAGTATCCTTTCTTTTGAATAGAGATTATGATAGAGATATAACGTTTCTTTTAAGACACGACTTGGATTCTAGGAGCAAAAAAAAATATCATTCGTAAGTAAATATGCACATGGACTACTTTAGACCTAAATATTTCATTAAACCCCCTAACATATGTTTGATGTTGAAATTTCAATGTAATTCGTTAAAGTAGTTTTCGACTTTTTGCGAGAGGGCGATTGAAAAGTTTTGTCATGTTTCAGACTATTAAAAATCCGATGAATGAAAATGAATGTTGTGGTAATATTACAAATTTTGTAAAATTAATATTTGATTTTTTTCCGCATCTATGTTTTTTCTACAACAGTTCTTAACACTGCTTCTGACACTGCGTAAATCTAATGTGACGTAAATTCAATTAAACAACCAACTTTTAGCCCTTATTGTTTGAGGACTATTGACTGAGAACCAAAACAATGAGACACAAGACGAGTTTCACCTCACCTCTATGATGTCCTCCAAGCCTTCCAGCGCTGACCTTCCCTCCTGTCCCATCCCCTTCAGGTCGCAATTGGTGAAGGACAGCTTGGTGATGTGCAGCCCTCTGAATAGATCGGAGGGCACCACACCCAAACGAGACTTCGTGAAGTCCACGAACACCCTCCGAATGCCCTTCACGCTCTGAAGCGCCCTCCGCAGTTCTGCCACGTCATTTACCTTTGGAGAGTTATATATTGTAGTTTTGTTTTGGTGTTTTAATTTTCGTGTACTGTTATAATTAATCCTATTTTATTCTAGTGCATTTTTATGTACATTTTGATGGATAATGTTCTTTTTTCTGAATGAAAACGGAATTATTATTTAACCGTTTGAGAAATGTTCAAGGTATCGATTCTGTTAGTTTGTTTTCACTGCTAAAGGGAATTAAGTTCTATTATTAAAACATACCTTTTTTTTAAATATTTTTTTTTAATTATATTAGTCAAGAAATTTTTAACTTTTCCCCAAAGCTTTATTTTTTTTAATATTTACATATAGATCTTCTTTTATGAAATTTTAAATTATACATATTGTTGGAAAACTGGGAATATGCGAACAGATATACATGTTCATATCCCTCAGATGGTTAAAATTTTTTTTAAAGGTTATAATTAAGTTTCTTTTAGATGGTCGTACATTAGGGTGCATCAAACGCCCCTCTAGAAACAAATCACTTTGTCCCCAATCTAAAAATGTTCCATTACACCTAAAAAGTTGATACACCAAATATTTTCGTTTTCCAAACAATTTTAGGGGGGCCCCGGCAACTTTGAAATTTCAGATTTTCTGCGTAAAATCCAAAAATTCAGTATTTTGTATACTTAATTACTTTCATATTTTATTATTTTATAATATTCTAGGAATAAAAATTATAATGAAGTAAAATATGGATCATATAAATATTTAATATTAATAAATTATATTGATTTTAGGTGACTAATGACAACTTTAACTTTGTTTACAATACAGTGAATTTCCTGTTTATTTCAACTTGAGGTTTTCATTTTGAACTAAATTTCTACTTCTATTTTTTTATTTCTATTTTAATTTTGTTTATTTATAGTTTTATTTTGAACTAAATTTTTACTTTTATTTTGGTTATTTCTATTTTAATTTTGTTTATTTCTATTTTAATTTTGTTTATTTCTATTTTAATTTTGTTTATTTCTATTTTAATTTTGTTTATTTCTATTTTAATTTTGTTTATTTATAGTTTTATTTTGTTATTTCTACTTTTATTTTGAATTGATATTCTACTTTTGATTCTGATTTGGACACAGTGGTTTTGTTTATTTCTACTTTTGGTTCTGATTTGAACAGTAGCTTTAATTGAATAGTTTGTTTTTATTACACTATGGAAACCAGATTATCTTCAAATATTTTTGGTCTTGGCAACAAGGTAACTTGTGTAGACTCAAAAATAAATGGCTCCAAACTTCCAACTAATTTGCAAGTTTTGAGGTGTATGATGTATCATATTGAAGAAGGTCTCCAAGAAAACAGGACTAAATGGAAGTCTTCAAAACTAGTCCTTTCACAAGTAAAGCTGTTTTATGAAAAAGCAAATATCCCAATGATCTGTGAACGAAAAGCTTGTGAAAAAATTATAAAACTTCTTGATGACAATGCAAAATTAAGAGTGATTCCTCTTAATCGAAGATCTACACCGATTTCTATAGACAAAGTAAAACAGATGGAAGATAAACTACTTTTAACATTTCCTTTATGGCCTGTGAATGTAGAAAAGCTAATAAAGAACAAAGAAGATCTTTCTTTCCTTCAGTCAATGCAAAGTGACCGTCTGGCAACATTCGGATCATATGACAAAAGTCTTGGGGAAAAAATCAAACGAAAAGAACAACGGCTAGAGCTACAAGAAATAAGAAAGGCAAAAGTGAGAGAAATTAGTTCCAACTTAATATTAAATGATATTCGCAGTTCTAATGATGATTATGATGAACAAAGTGACACAGATGATGTAAAAAACTTTGATTTTGAAGGACCCTCAACAACTACTCGAAATCATCATCGAAATAAAAAAACGGGAACAAGTTTATTCATCCCATACGACATTATGAAGAAACCCAATATTGTTTCACTAGCAACACGCTTAAATATGAGTCCAGGACAACAGGCAGCATACACAAAAGCATTAATTAAAGAACTAGGGGGAGAGACATCTACAATTGCAGCATCTTACGCAACAGCAGGCAGAACAAGAAGACAAGTAGCGATGGAGATTTCATCTACTTGCAAGGAACAGTGGTGCTTTCCTAAATATACAACTCTGCATTGGGACACAAAACTTTCAACAGCGTTGTCCAATAAGTATAAAACAGAAGAACGTCTCACCATTGTTGTTGGAAATGTTCACCAGCAAAAGATTCTTGGTGTGCCAGCATATCCCCAAGGAGCTAATCGTAAATGTGGCTCAATCATTGCCAACTTAATATAAGCAGCTCACCTCTTGGCAATGCACACAAACAATTGTGAACATGACATTTGACACAACTTCTTCCAACACAGGCCATGTTACTGCTGCTTGTGTCAGTGTGCAACAGAAATTGGGACGTGCACTTCTTTGGTCAGCATGCCGCCATCATATTGGAGAAGTCATTTTGTCTCATGTTTTTGATGACTTAAAGGTCGAAGCTTCCAAGTCACCAGATATAACCTTGTTTAAACGATTTCGTGACAATTTTGATCATCTTGATCAAGATCATAGTGAGTTTGAACCATATGATTCAAAGTCAGTGAATATACAAGCGAGAAGCATAGTTAATGATATGAGAGCCAGTGCAATCCAGACAGCAAAATGTGCAATCGATTCTGGAAAATACAGAGCTGATTATATGGAATTCGCAAAGCTTTGCCTAATATACCTCGACTTCCCCAATATTACACAAGCAGTAAAATTAAACCGACCGGGAGCCTTACACAAAGCACGTTGGATGGCCAAACTGTTATACACAATTAAAATTTGTCTTCTTCAGCAGCAAATACAGCAACTACCTACTGGTACCATAACTTCAAAACAACAGGTTGCCAAATTGCGTGACTTTGCCAACTTTGTCACTCTCATCTACAGCACCTGGTGGATAACCTGTGATTCCGCCATAAATGCCCCTTGGAATGACTTACAAATGCTTCGTTCTCTTATTGCGTACAAAATTGTCCATCCCATCATATCTGATAGTGCAATCAGTGCCTTGAGAACCACTACTGGTATCTTACAGAAGAGATGGTTCCACTCGCCCTTTGGAGCAACAAAGTTCCACCACAAGAACGAAAAGCTTTAGCTAATGCAATGCTAGTTACAAAACCAAATTCCACCGATACTGCTTTTAAATTGCAAGGAAGATATGGCATGGATTTTGGAAAGCCCAAATTTCCCAAAAATCTCACTGTAAATACAACTCTTTCTGATTTAGTTGGAGAGGATTCTTGGTTTTTATTTTATCTGCTTGAACTAGACTCACATTTTTTAATAGAAGATGTTTCAGAATGGTCAAGTTCTGTATCTTACACCACATCGTTCACAAAGTTGCAAGCATTGAATGCTGTCAATGACTGTGCAGAACGAGGGGTGAAGCTAAGTACTGATTTCATAGAATCAGCAAAACATGAAGATCACTACCAACATGTTCTGCAGGTCGTCGAACAAGATCGACAAAAACAGAGAAATCTGCGAAAACGGCCAAAATTGCTTGAATCTTAAATTGAGTGTACTTGTACGAATTAAATTGATATTAGAAAGTTAATAGTATATGATTATATATTCTATTATTATATCACAAAACAATCTTAATTGCATTATTTTATTAAAGTATGCATTATTATATATTTTTTTGCGGATGATGCTTTTTTTTCAGAATTTTCGTTTTTGTTGTACATTCCTGGGACCCGAGGACCCCATAGATGTTATTCAATTTTTATGAAACTTTATATATATAATTTTTTTAGCATTTCGAACAAAAATAACATAGGGACAGACAATTTCCATGACATTTTTTAAAACATGGGGCGTTTGATGCACCCTATCGTACATATATACCTCATCAAAAATTGACGTTTGTTTTATTAATTATTATCCAAAATAAAACAGAAATGTTCAATTTTCCTTCGAAGAAAATTAGATAAATTACCTATTCATATGCATATCTATGCCAGTACACGGTTTATCACACCTGAAGTCTGAATTGTGTTAGCTTTTTCAAAATAAAAAATTGGATGCCATTGCAATTGGAATATTTTCCATTCTTGGGAATAATTTACGTTTTTTAGGTAAGAAAATGCATTGCCATAAAAAAAATAGTCATATTAAAGCACAAAACTGTTACACTGATTTTTTTAGGTAAGAAAATGCATTGCCATTTATTTTGCTTTTTAAAAAATATTTGTTTTTGTTACGAAAATATTCTGATTAAACATAAATAACTAGCTATACAAATTACTAAATCTCTAAATAACGTGTTGGTAAATTAATTTTAGCACATAAAATTCTTACAAAATTGTGCATGACTAAACTGTCGTGGTCTAAACATGCTCACGTCCACATCAAGTACACCACGAAGCAGTCTTCCCGAGTCAGTCTTCCCAAATCATTGCCAATAGCACATCGTGTAGTTTTAGCACGAAGTTAATTCAACCAACCAACCAACCTCTCTTCTTCAATCCTGCATCATTGGTCAGTGTTTGTTAATGTATACAAGAATGAACCACATTAAAACAGACAGAAATATATATATTTAACTATATGCATATACTTGCAGTTATATGCAAATAGTTAAATACATATATTTACAGTTATATGCTTATATACTTGCAGTTAAATGCATACTTGCAGTTATATGTTCCGCCTTACGTTAATGGGATGCCATTGCAATTGGAATATTTTCCATTCTTGGGAATAATTTAATACTAGCATATATCCGATAGGTTTAATTACGTTTAGAAAAACATTTATTAGCATTGTAGTTATTTTTAGTCAGAAATCTATATATTTTAAAAGGAACCAGGAACAATACAGCGCACGCAGCTAATACAAACATATTAAAACCTGCATGCAGTCCACTCTTATGTTGAGGCCGTCGCTGACGCAGTAGCATGGTATGATGTCTTCAGGAGAGGGACACAGGTTTTCGAAGCAGAAAGAAAAGCCCAATGTCAGAAGCAGTGTTAAGAACTGCCATAGAAAAGACATAGCTGCGGTAAAAATCGGATAAATTAATTAAAAAAAAATTGTAATATTACCACAACATTCTATTTTATTCATCGAATTTCAGTAGTCTGAAACGTAACAAAACTTTTCGATCGCCCACTCGCAAAAAGTTGAATTCTACTTTAGAGAATTACATTGAAATTTCAACTTTAAACGTGGGTTAGGTGATTTAGTGAAAAATTAAATCTGTTTAGAAATGGCTTATAGCAGTGGTTCCCAACCCGTGGTCCATGAAAAGGTCCAAAGTGGTCCATGTGCATGTTCAATCACGAAGGATTTTTTTTTTGCTCCTTTAATCTCAGTCGTGTCTGAAGAAAAAACACATTCTATCTCGATCATTATGCATGCTTTAATTATTGTACTAAAGAACCCGAAAAAGTTCTCTCTATATTTTTGTGTTGTTGTAGAAATAATAATTTTCTCTGTCCGAAAATATGTTATATTTTATGCATTAAAAGTTTTATTTTTAAATATGTTATATAAAATCCATACATTTGCAATTTTTAGTGGGTGATTCTTCCAATCCCCATTACTCAAGTTTTTAAAAAATATTGTTAAGCATAAGAATATCAAAATGAAAAATCTCAAATATCACGATCACTATTTTAAAATATGTATTTAAAATAATTGGAAATTTTATTTAAAGAAATTAAATAATTTTACTACAAACACTAGACTTTTATTTATAAATTTATTTACCGTATAATTTAATTTTTAGGGAGTGGTCCGCGACTTGTCGAATTTTCATTGGTCATCAAAAGTTTGAGAAACACTGCCGAAGAAGAATACAAATAAAGAAAGATTTTTTTAATGTAAGTTACCGTTTCAGATATTTTAGCAAAGTTACCATAAGAACGCATACCGTATTTGAAATCAATCAACCAGAATGTTTAAGCGATACTACGTTTGGTTCAAATGGAGGGTTTAGTTCTGGATATCCACTGTTGAAAAAACCTTTTCCTATCGTATAAATTTTGACGGAGGGAGGGTGGTTAAAAATAACGTAATACTGTAACGCCAACTAATTTGAAATATTTCATGAAAAACTTCCAAAGACTGTAGTATTAAGAATTAATTAAAATATTTATAAATTCAAATTGAAACAGTACTTACCTGAAATGTAAGACAAATAATTAAAATTCTCACCACGAGAAATAAATTCAAAGAATATTTTTAAATGTCTTTAAAACAGCTCGTTCTTGCATCGAAAATACACTTGACATCGATTGAGACAAGTTTATCTATCAGATTTTGTCACAGGTGGTGGTGTTCGCAGGAATCGAATATTTTGTTTTAATGAGCGGTTTTCTGGGTGATAATTTTTTTTAGCAATAGTCAAACAAGAATTCATAATTTTGTAACTTAAATATTTTATGTATATATAGTATTGAAACAACCTTGAATATTTCTTAGAAATCGACCATAAAAAAAAATATTATTTTTAATGGAATTGTATTTATTTTTATCTTAAAAATAAACTTATTTCAAATAGAAATATTTTAAAATGTAAAATCTGCATACAATATTAAAATTAATACCAAAAAAATAAGTGAACACTTTTGATTATGTCCTAACATATATTTTAGAAAAGTGACAATATTCACCGATTTAAGAATATATAATGTTTACGCTTAGTTTCTTTACAATTTTCTGAAATTATCTACATAAATTACTGTTGTTTTCGTTTGTGTAAAACATAGAATTTGATAGGTGTTATTAGAAGATTTGTGGTATTGCACAACAGATTTTTTGTTTCCAAGTTTAAAAATATTATTTACATAACAGGTAGGTAAACAATACTTATAATAAATGAAAATGACGTGCCCAGTAACAAAATTACAATAATAAATTACACAGAGAGAAATGTTAATTCATTATATTTTCCCCCATTTTCATCATAACAGAGGTATCTATTTAAAAAGTGTCTATCGCATTACGATATTAAGTCCATAAAATTTTAATAAGCAGATGGGCTGTCAAATTATATACTTATGCATTTTTCATAGAATACGCGTGAACAACATTTAATATTCGTGAGCGATGCATTTGTTGATGATAATCCCTCATAAACAATTAATTTTCCCAAATGCGAAATTTTGCCGCTGGTCGTTCTTTCAGATAGTCAGATCTAGTTGCTTAAAAACATTTCCAAAGGACTAAAAATTTTGTCGGTTTAGAGAAAAAGAGTGCGTTTTTTAGTGTTGCAAAGTATTTTTCTAGGTGAAACTTGGAATTAATCATTGACTTTTAGAGACGTAATTCTTGCAGATGTGCTTCAACAATTTTGATGGGACAATTTGGATTTTGCGTGAAATATGATAGTCATCTACTGCTACATGTGGATTTCTATCTATATGACTTTCTAGATTTGCCTGCGATTTCTACGGCACCTTTCTCGAACGTAGTCAATGCACTAGTCACTCTGTCGCCAAGTGAATCAAGAGTGAGAGTATATATTGTTACCTACAATACAAATGCAACGCCATTTTGTGTTTGTGATTAAAGTTTGAAAGTTAATAATCGCATTTCATAGGTGATTTAAACAGATAAAGTAGTGAGAGGGCATTAAAAAAATTTAATATTTTTTCTTCAAATTGATTGGCACATCTAAAAAATTGTATTTATTGTGACTTTAAAAGACAATAAACTCTACGACAAATATCGAATAAAAAAACCTCGCCAATAGAATCATCCCTCTGACTAATATCGCGATCAACTTTTGTCGTATAACTGTAGAAGCACTTGCAACACATTGTTCTTTCCGGATCATTTGTGAAATATTTCCCACTATTTTTTTGTGAGTTTTTTTCCATTTTAGTTATTATTTTCTGCTTTTTCGATGCTACCTGAGAGTGAATTTTCTAAACAAATTGGAATTTAAAGTAGTTCGTTTAAATATAGGGAGTAAAATTATAAATTTCCTTTTAAAATTTTTAAATATATACTCTAATTTAATAAACTTTAATCGCAACGAAATATTTTGGTTGTCAGTAGAGTCACTGATGAGCTGTATTTACCCTAACCATTAATTAATACCATATAGATAAAACTGAAATACCTTAAATATAATTTTTCTCATTAGTTCATTCTTTCTAAGTTATTAATTATAGCTTCCTTTAAAGAATTAAGTCATTTTCTTAAAGCTGAAATAATAGATTCTCGACTGCAACTAATAATATCTGGGATTTGAAATTCTAATTTCGTTAAATTTGCAGAAATCACTTGGGTAGTTTATAAAAATTAGTAAATAATAAACAAAGATGGAATTAGAAGACATTTCCTCGGTTATAAATAGAAAAACGACCATCATTCCAAGATCTCAATGCAGCAAGGATAGAATACCATCCGAAATGGAATCTATTTTTGAATTAGACGAGGAAGATTATCAATTTCAAAAAAGCTTGCAAAGAAATGAGTCAATAGACATGACAAAGGAAAAAGACGCAAACAAAAACTCAGAATCTGAATACCAAGGAAGCTCTGAAAAATGTGACGAAATATTTCAAAAGGACATTCCACACCGGGGAACAGCTGACGCCGAAAGAACTTTGACTGCTGTAACAGAAGAACTGATTAAGAAGTCGTCGATTTACGCCGTCGCACAAGTCGGAAATTCTCAGAGCAATTTTCGCAGGGTTATGTGGTTGCTCGTTTTGGTAGCTGGTCTTTTGGGATGTGCTTACCAAATTCATCGATTCCTGAACTTGTACTTTCTTTACCCGATAATTGTGAACTTGGAAGTTGAATCTAACTGGAGTCTAAATTTTCCCTCCGTCACAATCTGTAATATAAATCCAATGAAGAAGGCATTTGAAGAATGCATCTACAAGAACATTTCCATCGATGACTGCTTGGAAGTGAAACCTATGAAGGAATTGCCCGATGTTGACTTTTACCAAGCTTGTATAAACGCAAATATTTCCAATACAAATATCTCCTATTTGGATTGTTTTAGTATATGGGGAAAAACAGAAAACGAAGAATGTTTGCGAAGAATCCTCACCCTTGATGTCTGTCAGAGCGCATGGAATGCGACCATAAATGTCGATTGTCTGAAAGAAATCATGGATTTCAACGAATGCAGAGACTTGATGGAAACAAAAGGTCCTCAACTAGACAAACGTACCGAGGTTTCATGCTCGTCATCATTGACCGGTAAATATGACTTTCAAAAAGACCTGGAGTTGCAACTGTTCATGAAATACTCAAAATTGGACGAAAGGGACCGCTACGAAGCAGGTTATAAGGAATCGGAGTTGATCAAATATTGTTCTTTTAACGGAGAATTATGTTCTGTCAAACACTTCTCACTCTTTCAGAGCCTGCGATACGGTAACTGCTTTACCTTCAATAAACCAAATCTAAATTCCCCAAGACGACTAGTCACATCACGAACTGGGTATAGCAGTGGTTTAGAGCTCATATTAGATGTGAGATTCAAAGACTATCTATCGACGTCTCATACTATTGGAGCGAGAATAATCGTGCACGAACCCTCAGATGATCCTGATCCAGAGAACAAGGGTTTCAACATAAGTCCGGGGTTTGAAACTTCCGTCTCCTTGAAGCAGACGCACATCAGCAGACTCATGTTTCCTTACCAAGACAGATGTGTCAAGTACAGGACAGGTGATAGATCCAACCAAAACAACCAGGAAGAATGCATGCAGTCGTGTGTTCAAGATCTCAATTACGACACCTGTGGTTGCGTGGATCCCACAATTCCAGCAAAGAATCTGCCACTGTGTGATTTGAGAAACTCAACCGACATCTGCTGTCTGGACAACATCGAAACAGGTATTTGCAATTGTCCCCTGCCTTGCCTTTCGACGAAATATAACGAAGTTGTGTCGACTTCTCTATGGCGGCCGTCTTCATTTGTGGAATCTGTGGAATCGTTTTCAAGTGAATATGACAACGAATATGTTGATGAAGTCAAAAACGATCTTCTCAATCTCAAAATATATTATTCTACTTTGGAAAGCAGCGTCTATCAACAGAAAGCGATGTTTCAGGAATCTGAACTTTTCAGCCATTTGGGTGGAGAACTTGGACTATGGCTTGGATTATCGCTTGTTGCACTGTTCGAAGTTATGGATAACGTTATCTTTCTGTGTAAATTCGTTATTTCAGCAGCATTCAAGTCACCGAAAAAATAGAGGAATATAATTGCTCGATAAGCAGCAAAATAGTCATGTTTGGAAGATTGCGACTTAGTGATTTTAATCAACGATTTTTCTTGTAAAGGAAAATATTGCATACTAAAAGTATCATCTTCCAGATGTGATGATATTGGAAAATAGGGTGTCATATTAGATATAGTATTCGTCATATGATTGTGGTTCCTTGGTTTTTTGTTCAATACACATCCCGAATGATTAGTCAGTATTAATCAATTCAATCGAAATTTTCTACTCTTAACAAAATGGGTTTATTAGCTATTCGGAAAAAAGTGTTAGCAAAAGTAAAGAGGCACGACGAAATGAATAAATTAACGTCCTATAAGAGCTATAAAATTGGCTATTGGTAAATTTTCGGGATCTATCTAGAATGAAAGACCAGGGAATATTGTCATATTACTTTTAAACCTTGAACAGACGACGAGGACTTCACCTAAAATGACTCATTACTCTCCGAATTTTTCACACTACAACTAACGTCAGGACATTTGGAACACTACAGGTTAAGTGCACAAGTTTCCCGGAAGAGCGATGTTCTATTGGATGACAAAGAACAAACTTACAAAATCCCTGGTTAGAAGCTCGTGTCTCTTCCAACTAGGCCACGAAGGCTCACCAATAATATGGATAAAATACACTATGGTAACCACTTTATTGGTAAAGGTTAAAATCAGTGAAATCTGATTAAAACCCATCTAATAGTAGTTTTGGAGTTGAAAAAACGACAACAATATACAGATAAGTATTTGTTTTCCGCATAAAAATATTAATTTAGGTGTTAGGACAAATAGAGTGTCAAAATAGAGCATCAATTCTAAATTCCTTGGTATGCTATTGGCTATTTATTTAGATAATAAGTTGTATCTTATTATTACAGTTAATTAATGCTTATAGCAATTAAGTGTATGTAAAAAAAGTTTATTCATCTGTAAATTGATGTTTGTAATTGTTCATTGAAGCGACAGAACTCGTATATTGCCTTAGAGTGACAATCATATGTGACCCTATACATTACTGTAATATCAAAAAGATAATAATTTACCTGTGGATGTATGATCATCCAAGTGTCTGTATATGTAAAGGCAGCCACAGCTACATGAGAATTAATGATTTTTATAATTACTGTACTAACCATGTGATCATATGAATACAACATCAAAAATCTTGTGAATGTCATTCTAACATACCAATACGAGATCTGTGATTAAGTGCAAGAACTTTTCTTCTGTCTTTATTTGTAGAATCAAAAATCCCTTTTAAACAATGTCACACCATTTTGTGGTAAATGAAAGTTCTATTTTACTTTAAAATGTATATAATTCTACAAAAATTAAAAAAAACTAACTTTAAGAATTAGAAAGTTGCTAAAAAAATTTATATTTTCAATTTTATAATTATTTTTTATTATACGCAACAATTATTTATTATTAAATATAAAAATTATTTATTATTAAATATAAAAATTATTTATTATTAAATATAAAAATTATTTATTAAATATAAAAATTATTTATTATTAAATATAAAAATTATTTATTATTAAATATAAAAATTATTTATTATTAAATATAAAAATTATTTATTATTAAATATATATTTTTGTTAAATATTATTAATTATAGTATGATTTTTCTAAAATGTTTTGATATGCACTTTCTAAAAATATTCAGAATCTTTACTTCAACACTAGAAATTTTAGAATTTTGAATCTCGTTATTAACGGATTGTTGCTAGTTTAAAAACATATACTAAAGTTTAAATTCTGTAAAATATTTTTTTTAAAGAATTAAAAAAAAATATGGAATTATTTGGAATAATTCCATATTTTATTATTATTATTATTTGGAATAATATATCAGGTTTGTTTTCTAATATTTAAACTATGTACATATTAAAAGTAAGCCACAAACTGAGGTATGTATTTTGAGAATTTATAATGATTTTAGTTATTTTGGTTTGTAAATATATGTTAATTACTTATTAGATGTATGATATTGTAAAAAAATATTTAGTATTTCTTCCCATTCAAAAATAGTTTTATGAATTATGTTTATTACCTTAATAAATTCTCTTTTATCACATTGAGAGTTATTTGTTTTCTGATACTTTACTTATTAGATTATTACTTATAATATATACATCGGATAAATAACTTTTTTTATTCTTTGAGCAGATTAAGATCCCAATACCTTCAATTGAGTAGTTTATAACCCCAAGTGCTATGTTATTTCTAATGCTATGTTATTTTACATTGATGTTATGAATTTAAAATTATACAGGACTTTTCCGATTATTAAAAATTTTAAATATATTCATAAATATCTGCTTTTGGTATTTGTTATTATCATTATCTTTACGAAATTTAAAATCAATTAACTAACACTTTGGTCCTATTCCAATGTTTGAGATTGCGAACATACTGACGTTCAAGTGATTTTTACAACAATAATAAAGATGTTTTTATAGAAGTTTAAGGGTTTATATGGAACACAAAATCATCAAAAATAGTTTATTGCTTTAAAAAACAGTTCATTTTATTTTAAATCTAACGACACCAAAATTATATTTCTACGTAAGTACAATTAATGATTTTTTCCGAATAAATATTTGTTCAAGTATTCCTGAATACGTAACTTTGAACTCATTGTTCTCAATGATGACTTTTATCGTGTTTGATAAAGTTTAAATTGATATAAGTTCAGATAAAGTTGATAAAACAGCTCCAACTTTTCTACAGTTAATTTTCAATCATATTACTATCATTTATTTGTCTTTAGGGATTAGTAATATATAGATTATAATTTTTTAGTGTTTTTTTAAATAGTTGACCAGTGAAATTAATAATTATTTTTTATAATTATTTTGCAAATAACAAAAATTTTAAAATACGGTTATTTAAACACATTTCAAAAATATAGTTTTTCAGAAAATATTTTCTTCAACTTATATAAATATTTTTTTTTTATTTTTTGTAAAATTTAGTTTTTTAAAAATTCTTTTAAATTTTGGCCGTGCGGTTATATTAATAGACTTTGCACAAATATAAAACAAAATTTTTACGATATCTGCAATTTTTTTTTATTTAAATGTGGCCACACCCTAAAATACTTTTTCCTGAGTGTACTCTTTTAAGTTATTTTAAAATATAAGTTGTAAATTGTACCCATCACCTTTAAATTAAATATTTAAATTTTTTATCAAAAATTTATTAAAATTGGGTTCGTTGTTGGAAAATTGGAGATTTCAGGACGTGATATCACGTCCATTACAGTCAAAGGGTTACTATTCTGTTTCTGTTAACACGATGCAGGTTATATGAAGTTTAGTTAATCCATAAGTATAGTGTCTGAGTATTTCAATGAGATACTCGATAAGTGTTTACATTATAAAGTTAAATCTTTTTCTAATTAATAAACGCACTTAATACAAATATATAGCTATCGGGAAATTTCTCCAAAAATCTGACATTTATTGCGAGACAATATATTTTTAATTTGAGTGAAAACTCAACTTGTTTTACGACCATTTAAATGCGAGAAAATAGTTATATTATAAGATGATTTTTACTGAATCAAATATTCATTTTTAAAACAACTAAACAACGAAATTTTTTAATATTTAAAAAAAAAAAAAACTTATTTATGTATTTCGAAACTGCCGAAAAGATAATTTAAAGAAGGCAAGTTCATTTTTATTTTTAAGGATTTAGACAATTTAAATATTTTATATGGAAGTTCAATATACAAAAGCTAATGATCTCCACTCTTTGTTAATCCTCTGACGGAGCTGAACGATTGAAGTCGTCTATGAATTTCCAGTTTTGTTAACAATACTCATAAACTTTAAATTCATAAAATATTTTATGCTGAAATATTTTTCAAATAGAAAGCATTGATGTGTTTCTTAGAAGCTATATCTATTAAAATATTAAAAAAATATGTATTATATACATGAGTTTGAAATATAAAGTTAACTATTTTGCATAGAAATTTTTTTTTCAATTTTGACATTTTCTTAAGCGCTCAGACGGAATCAAAGTCTCAAAGTTTTATATTAGCCACATGGTATAAGAAAGAGAAAGAACAAAGTGATGTGCTTGTCAGTAAGACATGCGTTTTCTGTAAAATTAAATTCAGAGATAGGATCCCCTTCAGGGGTGTGCAATGGGTGTCACCGCACAGGGCCCCTCGCTCAGAGAAAAATTCGCAAAATGGAAATACTAGATGCATTAATTATTTTTTTTGGCATGAAATGTCTTTAAAAATCAACTACAGGGGGGGTATCAGGATAGAAACACAATTATGCGATTGTAGAGTAATCTATTCCGACACTAATTCCGTGACAAATAGAAATTTGAAATGTTAGGCAGTCTTGTTTAATCAATTACGAGGCTGATTTATATATATTTTAATAAACAGAATAATATAATGCACACTTTTTAAATAAGTTTTCTAATAAATATTATATGCAAATGGAATGTAGCCATATATAACATTTGTAGTTGATAGTCAACTACATTTAAAGTGAATAAAAAAATCCCGTTTGGTTTTTCGAAAATCTGGCAGCATATTTGTAAGTTTGTTTGGAGGAATAAAGGGACCCTGTTATTAAGTTTATACCATGTGCCGCGGTGGCTAAAGGCGGCCCTGTTCAGATATACCGTTATCTGTTTTCATATGAACTGTTCGTTAGGAATGTTCCAAATATGTTAACGTTTGATAAACATGCTATTGTTTGTCTCTTTATTGATAATTTATTTTAACTCCTAATAATTAATCATGAAATACTTGACACCCATTTACTACAATAGTTTCTCTACATTAAAATTTAGTTTCGGAGAAGGCATCACAAGCTAGTTTTATTGAAAATTTAACATATTCGAAAAATTAATTCCCGCTATTTCATCAAAAATCATTAATCCGCATATTTAATACCAATACATTTAATTAAATTGTCTTTATCATTGAAATTAATCAAAATTATTAAAGAATAAATTAGTGGGAAAACTGTTTTATTTATTTTTTCAACCATCGTCCTTTTTCTAGACTCAACAACCAAGAAAGTTTCAAAATTTGCTTTTAAGGCGGGGAACAAGTACACTAGCATCTCCCGACCGCAGTGCCTGTTGGAGGAAAAGCATCTTGGCGCGATAATTGTTTGGCGGTGGGGGGATAATTTTCCAAATCTTGCAACCTTGTATTGCATTCACTCTCTTCCCAGGGAGATTCAAGCTTACGTAACATATATGGTTGTTTTAAATTGATGGTTTTTTTATTGATATTCAACTGTTTGGCGTAGATGTGGGGGGAGGGGAGAATTTTCTGCTTATTAATGAGGAAAGAGTGGGCGCTCGAAATAAAGTTTAGTATTTATTTAAAAAATAGTCTTATAGAACATATTAAAAATTTGAACTAATAAACAAAGTATAATATCTTCCATATTTTGTAATTGAAGTATTCTGTAGAAAAAAAATTTAAAAATAAGAAACTGGATTTATGGAAGATAAATAAATGCAGCAAAGTAAATTTACTTTTATATATTAATTAAAGTTCTAACAAAGTGAAAGTGAAATAATCTTTCAAGTTTTCAACAATAAAACTAATTATATATTTGCATATTTAGAGAGAAAAAGTGATAGCGTCATAATTACGAATATCTTTTTTATATTGTCTGATATATTACCACACTCTAAATATCTCGTACCATGGTCGCAATTTATTGAGAAAAAACTAGCTCTTCTCCATGCTACAATGATAATGCCATTTAAAAAACAAAACAAAAAAGGTCAGTCAAAAAGTTGGAACAGCCATTCCTTCCACAGGGTTGCGAAATACTAAACTTATCAATATCTCCAAAGCTGGAACAATTACCGCGCCAAGATGCTTTTCCTCCAACAGGCACTGCGGTCGGGAGATGCAAGTAACAAGTACAAGCAGATGAAGCCGCTCTCGCCGACTGAGCCGCTGGAATAAAAATCCCGACGTCGACATTTGTCGACCCCAAAAAGAGTGGCACATGTACAAGGTGGAAAGCGGCGAAGTAAAGTGATCTTCTGAACGAGATTCGAGATTACGATCCAATGTTCCCGGGTCATTTCTTCGAAATTTTCCCCGAACAGTCGCCAATAGCCGACTGTACAGCCGTGCGGCGTAAATTAATCAAACATTAGAAATACAATTGAAAAATCATAAACTAATTACTGTTTTGAGAAGGCAACTGTTCTTTAATATTTACAAATAATAGCAAATATTTCGAGCGTGTTGCTCACACTCACTAAGTGCTCGATATTTACGAGTACAAAATGTATATGGAGAAAATTACTTTGAAGTTCACAACAGGTAGACCAAATATCCTTAAGGACAGGACGGGCCAAAACAAATTCCTCTACACTGTGGTTGGTCATTTATCTCTATTATCTCCACGTAAGTTACAAGTATTTACAAATCTCTTTTTTTTACGGCTTTGTACCTATAAAGATTTTTCAGACGTATTCACATCAAAATGTCCCAAAAATTAATTTATTCCAACCAAAATTTGGCTGTTTGAAATAAACTGCTGAACACATTTTCTCAGTTATTTCCTATAAAATGGATTCAATGATTGTTCGTCTGTGCAACTGTTGTGTAACTTTAACTACAACTAAATACTATCAAAATGTGTAATGATTTTGGACACAAGTAGATCTGAAAACGTGCAGATACATTGAAAACCAAAATGAAATTTGCACTTTAACAGTCCTTCATTAATTTATGCTATTTTTATACTTAATTTTATTTTTGTTATAGTTTATTAATAATATAGATCCTATTTATTTTCTGATTTTTTAAAAAAATTGTTAAATTGTAAGTTTTGTACATTTAAAAGTATTTTTTTTTCTATTAAAACTTTCTTTGGAAAATAATTTTAAAAAAATTAAAAGTCAAGATTCTTAAATTTAAGACTTTATACATTGTATAATGTAATTTTTATTAACCAACATTCTTTTAATAAACATACAATAAATACGGTGAGTACAAAATATAAATTGTATTTAGACTTTTAACGATACTGAAAAGACCTTTTGCAGAAAAAAATCCAATAAAGATATTAGATAAAAAAATTCCTTATTTAAAAAAAATTGAACGTTAACTTTTAATGTAAAAGTATTCTTTATTTTTATTTTGTAAAAAAAAAAGTTAGCAAAAACGAGTAAAAGAAAAAAATAATTAAAAAAAACGAAAATCACACAAAAGTAGAGGAATACTTGACATTTTGTCCCAATTGAATAATATAATTTTAAAAAATAACATATTTCTCTAGCAGAAAATAAAGAATGTTAATTAAAAACTCATATAAGCTCATTGCAAATACAAATTTTTCTACTTTTTTAAAAATTTTATTGTAATCGAAGATCTACTTTATTTGAAATGGGATATTTATGGGACATTGACTAATTAGGGGTTGGGTAGAGATTAATACTATATTTGGCGAAATAGCGCATCCTGGAACTTTAATCTGAGCCATATGAATCACCGTGAAACATCTGAGCATTCCAGAACATCGTCTGAAATTTTAAACACAGTACCCCAAACAAAGAAGTATTTTCCATACCTAATTGGGGGCCACGTGCGTGATAAAGAGTCCATCTAAGAATTTGTTTAGAGTTCGTTTCGAACGTTAATGTTGCATATGATAGTTGAATGTTGTTTTGTCTTTCATTTGGCATTTTCTTTTCGCTTCACATTCAGAGTTTCAAACCTTGATGTGGCTCATATTTGAATGAAAAGGAAATTTTTGATTTTTCGGCATTTGGTCTTGTTGCTGTAAAAACAGTGAAATAACGATTTGAGTACATTCGGTGAAACAATTTAACACATATGCATAAAGGGGGAGCCTTACATAAATTTTTTTTTTATATTTCATTAACTACATTTAAATAAGATTTTTATGCAAATAAAATGATGATTTTTTATAATAAAAAATATAATATTTAACCTATAATATTTTTAAAATCCGCTACATGTGGTATTAGGATAGAAACACCACGTTACTCTTGCAAGGAATATCTATTCTTACACTTATAACTCCGTGACAAATAGCACAACATCATAAATTATTTTCTTGTTCGATATGAAATTATGCGAAATGATTAAATTGCTTAAAATTATGAATTATTAAATTATGTCAAATTATGAATCATTAAATTATGTGAAATTATGAATCATTAAATTATGTAAAATTATGAATTATTAAATTATGAATAATTAAATTATGTAAAATTATGAATTATTAAATTATGAATAATTAAATTATGAATAATTAAATTATATGAAATTATGTAACATCTTGATATAAAGGAAATCATGTACGGAGCGTTTGTGGGAGTCCACTGAGCCAGGCACAACAGCTTGCGTTCTTTCTGCTAGCGAGATTTTTGTTGCAGAATTTTTCATGGTTCAGTAATCTGATGAAATGACGTTTCATGTGAACGTTCTTCTGGACGTTCAACGACACAGCAACATAATTTTTTTCAGTTTTATTTGTAAAAAATAAACTCTTAATATAATTATACATTTCATTCACCCAGTACAATTTGAAATTTTTTTATGAAAACCCACATCCTCAAAACAAATATCGTACATTTTTTTTAAGTATTATCGTTAATGTAAAATACTCTGGTTTAATTAAGTAAATTACATGTGTGGCTCAAGCTATTAATTGTTTGTGTAGCAATTCAAAAAAGTCGGTTGCGAATTAGCATAACTGCTAATTAGCGTTTATTTTTTTATATTGGTAAATTTTCTGGGAATGGACATGTGAATGTCAACAGGTGAAGTTGAAACGTTTGCTATAGCAGATGCTACTACTCTAACTATACTAACTTTCCTGTTATTGCAAAGCTTCTAAATCTTCGGTAAAAAACGAGACGTGTGTTTAAAATTTCATGTTATTAGAAATTTAATTGAAAGTATTATGATCAAACTGGAACATTGCGAAACTGATGAACTACTGAAAAGTTAACCGATTTTGGTACAAAAATAGCGTCGGATGGTTAATTGTTGCAGATTTTAAATCGAATAAGTCTGTTAGAAAAGGGTATCAATCAAAGAGATTGCTGTTGTTAAATTTTACATCTATCCAAGGAAGAGTTTGTTGGTGTCAGCAGGTATCTGATTATATGCAAATTTATTTTAATTATAATTTATGTGTATAGTAACGTGAAAATGTCAACAAATATAAAATGTAGGCCCATTTACAAACAACTTCACAACTGTATTAAAATGGGCGATATTTAGCTTAATCTGGCCTGAAGTAAAAGTAAGGTCAGATTGTAACCGGGTCAGTTTTAGCGCCTAATGTTGAAGAACATTTAGAAGGTCACGTGTTTACCACTTTAACCCTTTGCACTCCAAGAACATTTTGCGTTCTTTTTACGGAACAGTTATTCGTCTTTATGTTCTTTTCCCCATATTTTTTTTTTGCTCATAGAGGAAAACAAAAGCATAATCTATTTTGGATCTGCAAGACAACAAGTTAAAAAAATATCATGTTTTTTTTTAAACGCAAGATCGTGTTCTCGTTTATTTTAAAGAACAGGGAACCAAAGAACTTGTCGTTCTGTTGGCGCCTGAGAGGCGACAGCGGAGTGCAAAGGGTTAAGGTAAGAATTCTGTGGGTGTACTTTGAATATGATTGAGGTCCAATGTGCCCCACGCCTATTTAGGTTACGTCGGATGCCAACTCGGATATTGTCATCATCATCTGACTATGGCTCAAATGAATATTCCTGGGTCTTTCCTATGGGTTAACAATTTGCACTCCGATATCGCCTCTCAGGCGCCAACCAAACGACTTGTTCTTTTGGTTTCCCGTTCTTTAAAATTAACGAGAACGGCGTGATCTTGTGTTAAAAAAACATCGATTTTTTTTTTCAAATTGTTCTCTTGCAGATCCGAAATATATTACGATTTTCTTCCCTCTATGAGCATAAAAAAATTGTGGGTAAAAGAACAGAAAGAGGAATAACTGTTCCGTGGAAAGAACGCAATGTTAAAGATGTTCGCGGAGTGCAAAGGGTTAAACTCTGAACCATCGTCAACAGCCCAATATGCAGCTCTGGTGCGACGTTAATGCAACCAACCAACTTTGCCTTCCGTGAAGTATCTCTTCTTTATTATTCTGGTGTTGTCCTCATCATCTGACCATGGTTCAAAAATACGAGGCATCGTTCCCGGGTCTTTCCTTCGAGATAGACCCCGAACCGTCGCCAATAGCCCACTGTGCAGTTCTAGTGCGACGTTAATTAAAAACAAACCAAACCAAACTTTATTATTCTGAAAACGTTTATCAAGTGAACGAAATGTGACATACAAGATCTGCCGGACACACTAAGAAACAAAAATCGAATATATATATATTAGAATTTTATGTTTATTGATTTCAAACATAAATAGCCCTAAACATAAATAATCTTGTCCTCTGGCCCCTTTCTACACGGACATGATATACTTCGCGCGAGCTTTTGCAGATGACATTGAACTTGGTGGGTACAAACCACGTGAAAAAACTCTTCTTAAAAAAAAAACTTTATTTTGTAGATTTAAATACATTAAAGTTGTTCGATATTGCCCATTATATTTTTTATGAAACATATCTGAATCACTTAAAACTCGTTATCATCTAATTTCATTTAAAATATAAAAATAAATCCAAAAATTAAAAACAAAAAATCGTTTGAAAAATGATACAGTAAAGATGAGATTGAGTTGAGAATTCATGCTTTTGCAAAAATAAACTAAAAAATAAAAATATGCCATCAAAAGACGACGTTGGAAATTCTCTTTTTTTATCTATATCCCTTTTGTAGGTCTCGCCAATCACTCACTTTGTTTATGAATTGTGCAGCTACGCCTATCAACTTGTTATGCTGAGTTCAGCAAAAAATCGTTTTCCATTTTCAATTTGAGGCTGATCTTTTGAAATATTAATGAATCAACAGCTGAAGTAACATTCTGGTTCACAAAGAACATGAAAAAGCTCGCCAAATGTTGAGATTTGGTAGTTGTTTTTGACGATCTTTAAAGTCAGCTGAAGAGGTATTAGGATAGAAACATATGTTATGGTTTTAAGGGGATCGGGTTTTATCAACACCGACTCAAATACAAGGCCTTGCCTCTGATTTGTGACGTCATCACGAGTAGGCTGGATTTCTCCTTTCCCGCTCTATTTCTTCCCTTGAAGCGCTTGGTTTTTCGAGTAGATGAATGTCATTTTCCCTTTAGAAAATTAACTGTTACGTTGCCTAAACATTATTTACCGTACCTCTGCATTTCATTTAAGATTTTTAAATAAATATACCCCAAAAAAAATACTCACCTTAGCATGAAAATAAAAGTATCAAAGACCAAATTAACAAAAATTCTTTATTGAACTGAGCGTTTATACACAGTTACGCCTAACCTAGCCAGGGTAGCACTGAATCTGGCCTGGCAGGCTCAAAGCATTTGGAAAGTTGCACTACGTCTGGAACAGTGGCGGATTTAACGGGCGGCAAATGGACAGTTGCCGCCTGGGCCCCCTTGTCTTGGGTCCATTTTGGGCCCCCGACTCACAAAATTAGAAAAGGGAGGAAGAGAAATAATTGTTTCTTTTATTTTTTAACATATTTTAATTTTACTAAACTTTTCACTGAAATTATCTGTTTGGATTCCTTTATCCTTATGCATACGAGTAGACAGGTGCCCCTTCTTCAACGGGCCCGGGCCCACTCCTCCTCTTTACAGGGAATTACATTATCGAATAAGTCCGTGCAAACAACACTTGTACTTGGTTTCTGAGCAGCCCCCAAATCATCTACGACGCGGGGGCGGGGCCCTGCTTTTGTAAACAGACCAAACGTGGGGCCTCTAATGAGACGCAGGGCCCTGTGTGAAGGTAGCTGCGAGAATCCATGAACTATAATATAGATTTAAGAATTATAATATTTTTAATAGATTTTAAGATTATTATTATTTAGGAGTGGGGCTAAGCAACGACTCTCGAAAAATCAACTCGGAGTTTAAGTGCATAGAGCATGAGAACGGCAGTTTCTAATCATTATTTAAAATTAAAAAATGTAGCAAAACGGTCTAATCTAAATATTTTTTAAAAAAAAAGGGTTAAGAAATTAAAATACAGATTAAGTTTTTTTTTGTTGGCAAAAGGCCACCAACCCAAAGCACGGGACCCTTTGTCACAGCGCTAAGGAGGCCGGGGGGATGGGGGGGTGGGAGTATTCATACAATTACAATTTTATAGTATTCCCCTATGCTATAAAAATATATAACACTTATCAAACACGTATCTAGAAACTCGAATTGATGCTTTAGGGTCTATTTAAAAGCGTAAGACAAATCGTTGAAAATATTTCATTTAATAAACTATGAAGTTTGGGTTGAACATTGCCTGATTTATCATTAGGCACCTTAGTCTGGAGCTAAGAGCCCTGGATTTATAAGCCTCATCTTTTATTGTAGAAAAATTGCCCATGTTTTTTAAAATTCGTTTACTGCAATTTTGCATAACTTTACAGCAATTTTTTCAAAAACGTTGTAATTTCTTGTTTTTTAAAAGAATAATTAACTGTATATGTGGGATTTTTAATTATTTTAATCTATTTTTTTACGAGAGTGATGGCCCCTATCAGTGCTTTTGTGCCTATAGTAATGAATTTTTTTAATCAATCCCGGGCATATGCTTTGGGGGGGCTAAAGGTCTAGAGCCCCCTTCAAGAAATATTTTGAAGGGGCTGAGTCACCCTCCCTAATATAATAATCCCCTCTACCTTTTTTTTTAAAAAAAAAAATCTCATTTTAAATACCAATTGCAGGAATAGAGAATTTGTACAAAAATCCGCCTTGGAAAGGAAACCCTTGTTTATTCCTAAACGTGTTTTACGTGCGCTTGGAATGGGAAAGAGGTCGTTTTGAAAAGAACAGGAGAAGAATGAATTGTCGTAGCTTTGACAATGAAATCGCTTGCAAACCTTTTTCAATAGTTTCCTTTCGAAGACGATTTGTATGTATCATTAGTCAAATGCCCTTTTGTCCAAACAGGGAGGTGTCCAAAGCACCTGTTATGTTGCCAACTTCGTTTAAAAGGCATCCGTGAGTCGGAATTGTAGCAAGACATCTCAAGACATATGTCAGGGTCAAGGGTCACAAAGGACTGCTTTTCGGGGAATTGTAATGTGTATGGTCTACTTCGCTTCGTCCTCTTCTGTTTGTAATTAGTGTCACTTGGCCGTACTGGTTGATAGATGCTCTTTCCATTGTGACATGAGTATTGCCATTTTATGCTTGTGGAGGTTTAGAATGGACTACACTACAACTACATTGCCCCGTGAGGTCGTACGGGACTACTTGAAAAAAAAATCCCTAATTTATGAGATCGAACAGCTTCTTATTTCAGAGTAAGACGGTAAATTTAGGAAGTAATTTTTTTAGTACTAATAACAAATGTAGGAGGTTTTTTACATCAGCATATTTTACTGTTTTGCAAGTAAGTAAATATTTCTATATTCTAAAAATCAATTACAAATCATAACATCTTTCCTAATGAAATGGGCTTTTGTAATTATGTTAATCAATTGGCAGTGACTCTAATTAAAATGTTTGTTTTTGCTATACACCATTAAGTCAATAACACTAAGAATGTTTATGTATAGAAATAAGTCGAAGCTCATTTTAATCTTGAATAATATATAAATTACATATAATAAATGCAATTTCAATGTAGCGAATTATTGTAAATACTAGGAAAATACGGTTTATATAGTCTAAATTTCTAATGGTTTTATTGCATCAATTGAATAATTATATATTCAACAATTTATTATTTATTTCATTTGTTAACAATTTATTATTTATTTCATTTGCTAATATTTAAATTGATAATTTATATTTATTCAAAACATTATACAATTAAACTTTTCTTGTACTCAATAAACTCTGACTCATGCAAAATCGTATATATTTTTTATATTACTAACTTTTTATGTTTCCTAAACAGAAAAAGTTTAAGTTTGAAAACTATTTATAAAATGTATCCATTTAAGTAGCTGAAATAAACATAATTTCAGATATTTATATGAATATCTACAACACTTCGTTAAAAATGTAAAAAGTAAATATAAGAATAATGTAAAAAAAAAACTATTACTTTTGGTAATTTCATTTTCGGTGTTTCTCAGAATGTGATACGTTTCCTTGTAAGAAAATTAAAACTGGACAATGAGGCCTAAAATACGGCATAAAGCCATATTTACGAACTTTTATTGTAAAATATTTTATTTGTTTTGTTAAATTAGACGAATCAAGTTTATTTAGTTACAAATATCGAAAAGTTCTATTTTCGAGATTACAACACACCGCAATTGATGCAAGGGGCTGCGGAACAGTTGCGCTGTTCTCAAAATGGGGAATAATTGCGTCGAGCAAAATATTAATTTTTGTTAATATTATAGAAAATGATCATTTAGAAACAAACATTCAAATTGTGTTTTGTCACATTGAGTGCGCTTATAGAATTTGAAGAGTTCGTGGGAAAAATCGCAAATAACTTTTTCTTACTACATTGACTGATCTACAGATTCCAAACTTTGGTAGATAAATTCAAAGGATAAAACGTGTTTTGGACAAATAAAATAGTTAAGTTCTATTAAAAATTCGGAAGCAAGTTCAAAAGAGGTAATAATCCTATTTTTAAAAATTTAAAAAAACAAAACACGTTTTTTGAATGTTTGCTCCTAAATTATTTATTAGAAAACGGGCCCTCTTCAAACATTTTTGCCGCCCGGGCCTTTTGTCTTAAATCCGCCACTGGTCTGGAATGTTTAATAAAATACAACTTTTTTGTACTTTCGGGTTTATGTGTTTTTAACCGTCCTTTATTAATCATTCAGAGGGGACGAATGTTCGTATTGCACGAAGCACAGTTGAAATACCTCATGTGAGAAACGACATTCTTGGATCTTTGAAATGGAGGTGCCCCTCCTCATGCGATTCTAAAGTCGAATGATACTAGGATACAAATTATATTAGTAATTTATACGGCTTCGATGTTTCGTAATAAATCACTTAAAAATATATCTATGAATGTTTTAGATGAGTAATATTATATTAACATGAGTATATATTGCATATCTCTCCACAAATAGTAATGAAGTATGTCTGAACCGTTTTGGTATCCCTCTTCTGGCATTAAAGTATGTGTTGATCAAAAGAGCGTCATTCCAATACTTTTCAATATTTAGTTGTATTAATTGGTTTTATAATTTAGAATTTATTTAGAAGAACAACGTTAAAAAAAATAGAAAATCAATATAAAGAACTTCACAAGAAATATCGGTACAAATACTTTATGCGTTTGACTAAAGGACAGTCTGATGTCTTCGGAATAAAATTTAAATAGACCACGTAAAATAAAATGTGCTTAAACTTTTAGGAAGCAATTACACATGGTATGTAGTTATAATATAAAACATATGCCATGGAGTTATAATATAAAAGTAGTAACCACTTAGTAATTGCTGAAAAAACTTTCAATTTGCGTGTCTGCGATTCCCTTGTTCAGAGTTTAGGGAAGGGGCTGGTAACTGAGTTACCAAATAAACCCCTAAACATTTTGAACAAGAGATGAGACTCCAGGTATCAGGCAATTCTATTGCTTGCAAAAGCCCATTTAATTAAACAAGGAGTTTCTTTGTCTGCATTTCTAAGAATTTATTCTTCCATCATGGATATGAGGTATCTGGTCTTCTTTTTCAAACAAAAAAACTTATTCTGTTTGAAATGGTTTAATTTTATGAGGTATTTCTTCTTTTTTGTTTTGTTTAATAAATGGACGTCGACGGCGAAGTCACCAAATGGTATAAGACCGAAAACAGACATTCGAGATAAAGAGTGCCGGGGCCGCGTAGTTGGGGGTATGGCCACGCTATTATAGACTCCATTGAAAGGTTGGATAATGAATAAGATAACGATTGCCATAGTAACAAATTTACATTTCAATTTCGACATATAAGGGTAAATCACATTTAGGTAAGAGACATCTCGAGGAATACCGACTGTCTGTCTATGGAGGGAGCTAGTCTAAATAGAATGCCTGTTCTTTGATGAGCGGTTGACGGGGATCGGCCGCTCTCTGCGAGAGCCTTAATCCATTTCAGTCTCGCAAGAGTGCGTAACTAAAGGCAACAATTTTTTTTTAATTCCGTCAAAATAGCAAGCGAAAATTTTTGAAATTCTGTACAATCTCCAGCGAAAGTTTCTTATACAGCAAATAAATAACATATGGAGCGACTTCTTAGAATTGATACACATATACACACCCAGGGCATTAAAAAAAATATTGTGTGTGTGCTTTTTTTTATTTAAATAAGTTTGAATCTCAAAATTGTGACATTGTCATTTATTTATACATAAAAGTGTATGGGTATGTATGTTTTTCATACATCTACAGTTTTATTCCGAGCTTTAAGATTTCAAAGGCCACCCTTATCCGCCTTCCCACCTGTTAAAGCAGAAATGACTTCTTACTAAAACTGCCACATGGCCCCATGGTGAAGAAATCGGCCAACACTTTGCGTAAAGCAGGGCACTTCGGCATTCTATAAAATTTTGCTAGTCTCCCTACCCCACAGACTTTTTATTTCTGCTGATGAACGAAAATGTATCTCCCGAAACATGTCTAGATTTTATGTATTTTGATTGCTTATTTTTAATGTTGCATTTGTATTTTAATACAATTATATAAAATTAAATGTTTACCCTTCTACATTTATTTAAATAACTTCATATCTGAATTATAATATTTTGTTTATTTGTTTAAAATTATTATTATATGTCATATCAGAGCTGTTCCAAGCAGTGCCGTTACACAATTTTTTTAGGGGGGGGGGGGGGTACCCCTGTTTTTTCTTTCACCCTGTTTTCTTGTGACGTCACTCACTTTAACATAGCAAGCAATAGGGAAAGAATGGTTGCTATGTCTTATTATTTTCTCTTTGCCCCGTGAAGAAGTAATAGGGAAAATATTCAATAATGGTAATTATTTTAAATGCTTCTATCTTCATCAATAATTGTTCAAGTGAAATGAAAAATTTTACATTTCGGATAATGGGAATTTTTATCTTTCAGACAGGATACTTTTTATTTTGTAGAGTGTATTATTTACCGATAATTTTAACTTTTATTAAGCCGTTCTAAAGCATAATTTGTTTTGGCGACCGGACAGTGGATGGCTAGAATTTTGGATTTTATAATTTAATTACTTGTTTAGCTAATTAAACTTATAAATGATTATAATTATCAAATAAAAGTAACAAACGGGACTAGTGATGCCATACAGCTATCATATAAGCTATTAGTCAAAAGAATCGGTTGAATAATGTAGTGCTTGTTTTACAAATTTGGGCTTCTAAATTTGAATAGAGGCCATGGATTCAAATTATACAAATCACAGCTTAATCGGCAGGTTAGAAAGTATTATTTTTTAATAGAGTTATAGACAAATGGGATAGTTTGCCTATGAGTATGTTTTTAATTCTTCAGGAGTGGGTAGTTTTAAAAAGCAATTGGATAGGCATTGGGGGAATCGTGAAGATGATAGATTGACAGGATCAACCTTATTAGGCCTAGTGCCTGTAGTTGGTCGACGTTATTTGTATTTGTAATAGTGCACACTGAGCTCAAATGAACACTGTAGTGATTATGGGTGGAAATGTACTTTACGTGGTTTGGATCAATGCATTCCATTACTGGGTATAAATATCATATTTTCACACGTAAATTTTCTTCTATTACTTATTTTAAAAGTAATAATCTTATCGATACTGTCTTATATTTTTGAGCGACAGAAGAAATAAAGCGATTGCTTTAGTCTACTCTCAGGGGATATTTTAGCTCAAAGGTAGTGCATATAGTGTACTGTGCATAATGATATTTTTTATCGATGTCTTTAGACTTTTGCAGGCTTCCGTGGCCGAGCGGTTAAAGGCGCCAGCTGGGAATGCGAAGATTCCTGGTTCGGTCCTAGGTGATGGACTTGACAAAGAAAAGTAAAAAAGTAGTGATCTTGTGATCGGAGAGTTGCTAGCTTCGCTACAAAATACTGAAAATGTCGTCCAGAACATCCGCAAAAATTAACGGCATGTATACGGGACTGGTACACGATAAATCTGATCAGGGTCCAAAGTCCCGACGTCTATTGAAGGCGTTGGGTGCCAGTTCAGGTGTTTTCTCGTCATCTGACCATGGTTCTAAAATAACGAGGTGCATGAATGAATGTGTGTGTGAATGTATATGTGTATAAGTCCCGGGTGTTTCCTTCGAGATAGACACTGAACCGTCACCAGTAGCCCACTGTGCAGCTCTAGTGCGACGTTATATAACCAAACCAACCAACTTTAGACTTTGAAGTGAAGTGAGTTAGTATTTCTTGTTTCTGTTGTTTGTCAGCAGTAATGAAGTAATAAATATATCTGAATTTGCTTATTTTCGTAAGTAATTATACAGGTGTCTCTTTTATTGAATTAATTTGATGTACATTTAAATTTGCTTTAACTTAATTGTGAGACAAAAACATATTTTGTCGTTTTTAGTAGACGAAATGTGCATTTGTTATGATTTATATACTGGACGTTTCCATTATAAAATATGAATTGGACATATTTAAAGTTAACGTTGTTGAAGAATGCATAATGAGTGTTTTAAAAATATTTTGAAAGGTGCAATAGTTGTATAATTCAAATTCAGTTGCCTTTAATGTCATAAGGTCTGTGTTTAACTAAAGTTTTGTAAGATATGTTTTTAATAAGCCTCTTATTATTGTGATTGTGAAACTGCCTTAGCATTTCTCCTCAATGTTTCTTTCTTGAACGTTTTGATTAAAATATTTTCTTTTTTTTTTACTATTGTATTTCAATGTGTTATTCTCTTTTCTTTCAAACCTATCACAATCTATTTTTTTTTTAAATAATATATAGGCATTATAAAAAACATATCTGCCCTTTAACAAAAAGTACAACATCAAATTCATAATTTTAATATTTCTTCTAAAATAAATATTATTTTGCAAAATAGCCCATTATACAAAAGCATTAACTAAAATAAAATTAACAACAAACAACACTTATTTTTCACCTTTGCTCAAAATTTCTGTCAGCTACTGCATTGTAAACAGATCTTTGAGCAATCACGTTTTAAAGTAAATAGTTTTACAAATTTTCTGACTGAAACCAATATCCCAAATAATAAAAACTTGAATTGTATGCAGAAACATGAAATATAAAAATAATTGAAAATAAAAGTTGAACTTCCCAGCTTCATTACCTCAAAGCATTTCTTTAGTTCCCAATAACAACAACTACCATTTTGGTTGATAAATATCATAACCAACATTGTTGATTTAGCTGCATATGTAATTCTTACAAAATTCCATAAGCAGATATATAAATTTTATTATAACTTTTGAAAAACATAAGATGATTTTAATCTAAACGTGAAGATAACTTTGTGAGGTTTAAATAGAAGCAAGTCCACATAATAAATCTAACCCCTCCATCCCTCCCCTCCGTACAGGCCGATTCACCATGCAAAATTATTGAAAACATCTGGAATTTCATAACTTTCAATGCATTCAGGGTTTGACCATTTCGTATGCCAAGAAGTGAGGTGATTTCGCAGGGTTTAAATGGATAAAAGTCCACGTGATAAACCCAACCTCTTCCCACCCTACTTTCTGCAAGCCTATTCGAAAAGATAATGAAAGGGTCCAGAAATTCTTAACAGTCAACATATTCTGGGTTTGTCCATTTTGTATGCCAAGGAGCAAGATTATTTTACTTAACCTTTAAAGAGGAGGCGGGTGGCCGATATTTCGACCAGAATCCCATGTTAAAATCAAACGTCCATCTTCTACAGGTTAAATGGATGCATGTCCTATTGGTAATATTCTGAATTTGTCCATTTTGAGTGTCACGCGAGATGTAACTTCGCGAGGTTTAAATACACGTGCGGTGAACTTACCCCTGCTTCCATTCACATTCTTGCGTATAATTTGTTGGTGGAAAAAGGAAAAAGCAAGTTTGAAATTTTTTACAATTTGTTTTTTAAAGAAACTCAAAAAGGTCCGTATAATAGATCAATTTCGGACTTTTACTATATTGTCTAATTATGTATTGTTCATTAATATAAAAAATACATTATTTTTTATCTGCAATTAATTTTGTTTTTATTGTTTTCAGATTTAAAACATTTATGGTAAGAAGGGTTATTTTCAACTGCAATTGAAGTGTTAGTTTTTTAGGCATTGCGTTGACCGTTCAAAATATTGCATCTCATGAAGCGAAGTTATGACTTTCATGAAAAGGTATTTTGATGTTTATTATTCTTTGAAGCTTTAGCAGTGGTTATTAGACAGATCAAAATATTTTTTTTTTGTATAATGCTTGCTTTTATTTATTGTTATCTATTACAATGTAAAATTAATTCCTTTTTAATAATTTTGTTTAAAAAAATAGAAAACAATTCATTATTTAAAAAAAAATTATATTTGTTGAAAATATTAAAAAATAGAACATAAAATAAAGGTAATTTCTAAATAAAATTATCACATCATTATTCTAATTCTACATTTTGTCACCAATTTGTCAATAAAAATATTTCTTTATACTACTATAACTACAATGATAAATGTTATCTTTCTTGTTTGATAGGTTAACAGAATTCCCAAAATAATGAGATTTTTTTAAAAATCTTTAATATTGTAAAAGTAAAGTTATATTTTTTAATTCTTTTAATACTTAACTTAGCTATTATGTTTTAATTAATTTAGATGCAATGTTTGCATTATGTGTCCTCATACAGTAAAAGCAAAAGAAAAATTTAACTTGGAGATCTTAAAAAATTATCATTCATTTATGTATCAATTTCATTAATTAAATAGCACACACTCACTTGCTTTCAAAAAATTTCTTTAAAATTTAATATTAAAGCTTATTATTATAAAATCATTAATTATTATTAAACAATATATTTTATTTGAAAAAGCATGATTGATCATGAGTAGAAAATGTACTAATAAAAGAATAGCAATTGTTTGTGTGTAAAAATATCTTAAAGCTGCCCTAAAGTCTTTCATCAAAATTAGTGTATTACTAACAGATTATTAGAATTAGACAGGATTTTACTTTGGAAAAGTAAAACAAACAGATTAAAAGTTTGCTTTAATTTTACTTTTCTTTCTGTGAATTTCGTAGTATAGAATGATCAATTTCATCTAAGTAATGCGCTTATATAAATAATAAATACGTCCATAAAAATAAAATTTCAGCTAATTCTTTTATTGACTAATCACTTGTTATTATATAGGTTTCAACTTTAAAAAAAATCCAGTGATAATTTTTACCATGAAAGTAATTACAAGAATTATTGATTTTGGGAATACATGTTTTACTAGAAAATCAAAAACACTAATTATCGTCATCAGAAATCACTGAAGTATTAATAAAATTAAATTTCAAGATTCATTTGCATTTTCAAATGTAAAATAAACATAAATACTAAACAGCAAAATGCGTTATCTGGATTATTGTTATATCTTTCTAATTTTTATAAATTTTCCAACAAATTAGCCCAAAGAATATAGAATTTAACATAGGATATTTTTTTTGCCAATTGGTTTTAATGCAAATAATTTGTTGAAGCATTAATTTTTCAGTAGCGATAGCCGTTATAATATAGCGATGTTACTAAATTATTTTGACTAGTTGTATTTATATGCACACTACTTTAAAAGATTTTTGGTTAAATTCTAGTGTCCGGTGCCCTCGCCTAATGGGATTTGGCGACAAATGAGTGGGCAATAAAGTTTATAGTTTGGCAGCCCTTCTTGATGACGTGTGAAAATATCATGTTGTATGGCAAACTAAAATTCTGCTACAGTAATAATGTAAAATTTATTGAACTTTTTAATTCCAGCAAATTCTATTCGAAAGGCATGAGTACATTTTTGTGAACTTTTATGTTCTGCTTTTTAACTGAAATGAAAATACATTATTTTTCTGCAATATTCTTACCTAATAATGTATCTTATTGTAACATTCCTAAATGCATTTTCAGATAAACAACAAGTCAGCTAAAAAGCTGCGTATTCCATGTGAAGTACGTGATTCCACTTCAGTTCAGTTAAGGAATGCTCACAGAAATGAAGATGCAATTGCAACCACCCCTCACACGTCCACAAATCCTCAACAAAGAGTAGATCTTGGAGAAGGAACACAAGAGCCAACTACACCAGTTAAAGCAGTATGTTCATAATCATATCTACTAACAAACTTACTTTGAAGGGCAGTGTTTTAGTTTGTGCCCCTTTACACCCTCCTGGTTATTGTCGAGAGCCCCAGTTGCGCAGTTGGTAAGGCGTTCAGCTACTAATCAGAGGATTGGTGGTTCGAATCCGTGAAATGGACTTGACATAGAAAAGTAAAAAAGTAGTGATCTTGCGATCAGAGGGTTGCCAGCTTCGCTACAAAAATACTAGAAAGTCGTCCAGAATATCCAACAAATTATACTGGCGTGCATACGGGGCTGGTGCACGATAAATCTGATCGGGGTCCAAAGTCCCGACGTCTATTGAAGGCGTTGGGTGCCAGTTCAGGTGTTTCCTCGTCATCTGACCATGGTTCTAAAATAACGAGGTGCATGTATGAATGTGTGTGTGAATGTGTATGTGTTCCCGGGTCTTTCCTTCGAGATTGACCCCGAACCGTCGCCAATAGCCCACTGTGCAGCTCTAGTGCGACATTAATTAACAAACCAACCAACCAACCTGGTCATTGTCGCGATATCATGAAAACTAGACATGATACTGAAGGTACCTGGACATTGTTCAGGTATCTTCAATATTTCACCCAGTGCACCCAATTTTTAAATTCATAAAAAAATATTTCATTTGACATTTTTTTCTTTTTAATTTAAAGGTTTAAGATGCAACTTACATGCTATCTCTTTACAATTGATTAAAAAAAATTAAACTTAAAATAGCTTGACCAGAAAAAAATCATTATAATCACTTTACAATTCTAAAAATTGCTTGAGCATCAGTAGATTTATCTCAGAAATTATAATCCGATTGTGACGAGACTTCTTAAAATGATAGTTTACACTTGGACGAAGGTTTTAAAATTGAGTTTATTTTCTATGTTCATAGGGTGACATACCTATAAAAATGGTAATTAAAAAAAGATTTTTCACTTTATTTTATATTGGTATTCTTTTACTTGTGTTTTTTTTATTGTTGTACCGACAGAACTTTTTATTGGGTGCATCTATTTTGATATTTTTTAATAAAAAAAGGAAATTGCATGGTGGTTGCGTCCCATAGACTATTTGTAAAAATTTAAAAGTTTTTCTCTTAGAAAAAACAAAAATTTGAGGAACTGTCATTTTTATGTTATAAAGAAATTAATCTTTTAATTTTGATGCTGAATCATTTTATGCAATCCAATGCGAAGACTAATCTTTGAACTCATTAACATAGTTATGCAAATTTTTTCAATGTAACCCCAGATGCATATCGATTCACTAGCTTTCAAAATTCAAAAAAATTCATAGTTATTCTATATAATCTCTGGAGATTAGTGAAGTATTATTTCCAATTGACATTACTAGTTTGATACACTGAGCTAAAATAATAATAAACACAGGAACTAGGACTAAGTGTGTACGACCACATTACTCCTTTTCCAGTGAAGGTAGAAAAAATAGTTCTTCTGCATAGGTTTGCGTAAATTTAAATATACATTTCTGGCTTTCAAAAATACTTTAAATGTTATATTATAAATGTTTTGACATACTTAAAAAAAAAAACGGCACTGAAAAAAAGCAGTTTTAAATCTTTCTGTGTCGTTACGTGAGACTGACGAAACGAAGGTAGAATGTTTTCTCAACCTTCTCTTCCGAACAGTATGCATCCGCGCAGCACGCTAAAGTACATTGTCTCTTAGTGATAGGACTCGTCCCAGTGTTTATTATTATTTTAGCTCAGCTTATATTAATGATTGCTCCATACATTTTATTAATTTACTTTAAATATATTAATTTTATTCTAAAACCATTTAATTAATTGATTGCAGTCATTTAATTATTTTTTTATTAATTGCACTCATTATTTAATTTTGTGTATGTGTTATATTATATTTATAGTTATAAAAAGCTGAAAACATAGTAAATTTTATTATTTTAAACAAACTACCTAACTATATATAAAAAATTATATGCAAAGAAATATGTTGCAGTTGTTTATTTGTAATAGGAGTTTGTACATATTATGTGTACTGTCTTTATAAAAAAAAGTACTATTATTTGCTGCTATATAAATACTGATTATTTACAAAATGTTTCATTCGATTTCATGTCTTGTTATATGTTTGGTTTCCTTGTACATTTAAAATGTATCCTTCTAGGATATATATATATATATATATATATATATGTGTGTGTGTGTGTATATATATATATGAGTCTTTCAATATTTGTTGCTCAACTTCAACATTTAAAACAAGTATTTGTTTTTATTTGTTAATGTTTCATAAATATAGTTAACACTTTAAATTATTGGTTTGTGGGTAATTATTTGTTATTTAGTAACCATTTTTAACCTGTTTAATTTCTTATATGTATTAATCTATTTCATTTTGATGGAATGTCCTTGCTTCAAAGTCTTATCAGACTCTGAATACAACATTTATTGGCAATGATTTAAAATTTATAAATCAGTCATTTAATATTTTATATAATTAATAAATTTGCCAAACTATATTAGATTCATCTTCATTAATAAAAACACAATTATTAGAAGATTGAATATTAATATTTATTTTTAGTTAATATGAACGTCTTTAGTTATTATTTTTATAATACAATATTAATATATTAATAAATAACAATTAATACAATATTAATATTTATTTTTAGTTAATATGAACGTCTTTAGTTACGTTATGCGATTTGGTTATATGTGTGGTATCCTTGTACTAGAAATAGTATAAAATGGATGGGTGTGTGTGTGGATGGATGGATGGAGGGATGCATGTATGCATGCATGCTCTTAAAACAAAAGAGCTTACCATCCATTATGGTAAAAGCAGCTCTAGTGTGGCATTAATTAACCAGACTGTTATGGTAAAAAAAAATGGTGCAAACAGAACAAAAATTCATGGTTTTTAACTACTTGTAAACTGAAAATGAAATTTGGTTTTAATATAGTTACTTTTAAGCATTGCAACTTTTTAGACACTTAACAATCTTGTTTCTGCTTTTCTTCATAAGAGATTTTTAAAAAAATGTGTTTATAAATATTGAAAATTAATGAAATTTTTTAATTTTCAGTTTCCCATATGTTGCCCCGGTTAAATTTCAAACATCTATGCATAGTGGAAGGAGTTTAATATTCCACATGCTTTATCTTTTATTTGTTTATGTAAACTTTAAACGTAAAAATATTAAATGATTTTGAATTAAACAACCCTTTTTTGCAGCCCCTTGAACAGTTTTCAACCATTGCCAGTGATTCCTTTATAACGAGGATAACTACAAAGCTGAGGTTTGCATTGGATGGTTTTGTGTCTGAACTACAGAGCATTACTCAGAATAAAGACAGTAACACTGCATGCTTCTTCAATAAGATTGTCGATGAAAATCGCCTGCAAAAATCTTTTTCTCACAACAGTGATGATAAAAACACTGCAAAGTTAGCATTGCAAAACTTTATCTGCTCTGCCAAGTCTCAGATCTCAGGATTGCTCAGTAAGAAGCAAAAGGTTAATGTGGTTAGTGCATATTTGTAAATTAAATATTTATTATAAATATCTGATTGTTTATCAATTCACTAGTTTGTTTTTACTTGCTTTTTTTTTGCCTAATGTAAAGTTAAAAATATGTTTCTTCTTTGTGCTTTTTAAAAATTTAAATATGCACTCTGTACTTAATTATGCAATTAATTACATCAGGGTTTATATGCTTTCAGGGTATGCTAGAGTTTGAATCTTTCTTTTTAATCTTAAAGTCCTTAAAAAATTTCCGATATCAACTCTTTTTGTAAGGTCTTGAACAAACATTGATAATTTGTACACAAAGTTTTTTAAATAATTTTTTTTATTTGAAGATGTTTAATTTAGCATTTAAAAGACTTTCTTGGATTTCACAAAAATAAGTATTATATAAAGCATAAATTTAATTTCTGCACACTGCATAATAGCTAATTAAAACATTCATGCTCCTATAAGATTTGGTTTTGGGTCCATAAAAAATATTTAAAAATTCCTAATTTTTAGTTCCTCTCTCAAATTAAATATGAACCATGTTTGCTAATACTATTGATTATTTATAGTTATAATATTTTGAGAATAGTAAGTAATTATTATTAGATTTTTTTTTAACCCTCTAAAAGTTCAGCAAATTAACACAATTGTAAAATTTTAAGTTGATTTTTTTAAATATAGATATTTTTTAGACAGCTTTTAAATTATATCCTGATGAAAAATATTTATAAATATTACAATAAAGAGTACTTAAAAAAAAAAGTGTATTGATCGTATGACAGAACATTCCAAAACAGCCAGTTGGTGAGTCAAAGTTTGGGTGCATTTTTCAATGGCTTATAAAACTTTTCATTTAATTAAGAGTGCTAAAAAAGTAGTGATATTGGGGCAAATTATACTTGAATATATATCAATGGTTTTTGAAGCTATCCAAATAGAGATTGAGTGCTAAGCTCCTATTCGTATTAGTTTTCTGACTAGAAAATGCTCTGATTTTTTTTTTTTTTCAAATTTATGACTTTCAATAAATTAACCATTTTATTCTTTTTCAGATTTCCGGCGAAAACTGCCTACTGAATACCAAACCTTTCAATGTAGATCCTCTGCAAATCCAAATATCTCTGAAACTTCAAGATTTATTATGTAATGCTTTAGATAATAGGAGATTCGAGAACAATGCCGTCAACAGCAACAACCCCATTAGCGAAACCGAATTACAAGACCTGTCGCACTTGCTGCAAGATTTTCTGACTTCAGCCAAAAAGAAACTTTCTTCCTCGTTGAATACAAACTCGAGCAATAAATCTTCATCCACGTCTCGAAATAGCACTTGTATTGCTGAACATAATAAGAATGAAAAAGGACTAAATAAAAAGGGGGTTCAACAACGTTGCAGCACTAGAATTGCCAAATTGGTATCTCATCGAGTCAGTGAGAATCTACTTTCTCAATCATTCATTGGCAGTAAATCTCTTGAAGACAAATGGTCAGACAAGCAGCAGATTCAAGAAAATAACAAGAAAAAGGAAGTTCACAATAAAAAGATAAGTCAAGATTGTAGTACCTCTGTTAATCCAAACTATGGCTACAAGAAAAAACTTTTTCAACCTCTGAATCGTTATAGTTCCCGCCAAAACAAGGGTTCGAATAAATGTCACAAAAGCAAAAATGTACTTGGTAAACAACTGATTCAAGAAGGTAGTAGTAGTTCTACTAAATCCATATCCGACCAAAACAACAAAAATAAACAATTTCGGCAACTTAATCAAATTAAATCCTGCCAAACCAAAGAGCTTTGTAGGTTTAATCCTTCTTCCAAGCCGAATCCGAAGATTATTAAAATAAAACAACCTCAATCCATTAATTTGTGCCCAGAAATGATGGAGTCGTACAATGGCAACGATTCTTCCTCGCGTCCAAAAGGTCTTGCTTATATGAATAGTAGTATTATTTTATTGAGCGAGTGTGAAAGAACTCCAGATTACCTGGATCTTACAATGGAAATGCACGACTCGGAGATCGACGATCCTGTTTACGATGCTTCAGAGTTCATTCGTTCCGGATATGCTGACCAAGATTCTGATTCCGATGAGGATGTTGTGGTTCTTGGGGAGAAGCGGCCAACATACCAAGAAATCACTCTGGATGAGGTGAGATGGTTTGTTTTATTTTTTGTGCTTAGTACGAGTTAGTGTAATCCGGTGAGTTGCCCAGGGGATAGAGAAACATACTGTTTAACTGGAGGTTTGTGATTGCAAATCTCGACGTGAAATGCAACCAAATGTGCAATCACAGGGTTACCAGTTACGTTCCTTGGTATCCACTTAAAGAAGCTTCTGTCTTGTATAGGGGGCTGATCCACATTAAATCTGTCATGTTTCTATTGTCTTCATGCAGAATATTTTCTGCTGGATAAAATTTATAATTAAGACCTTTTTTTTTTTTTTGCTCAGTCACTAAAACAAATTTAAGTTAATAGGTTTTAATGTTAGCAAATCTCAAATGTGAAATTTGTTTTCAATGCAAGAATTTTTTTTTATAGTTTAAGTATATTCTTTTTCTCAAAAATCCAGTTTTTCCAACACTATGCACCCAATTTTTAAATTCATAAACGTACTCCTTTTTAAATTTAAAGGTCTGAAATACAACTTATCAAGTTACCAAGCAATTATTTTTTTAAAAAATACATTATAAACATACACATAAAAACTAATTAAACCTCCAAGCAATAAAAACAACTTCACGATCGCAAAAATTGCTTGAGGGTCAGTGGGTTAATTATTTTAATACAGAATATGAATATGCATTGTTACCCTGGTTAAATACTGAATAATTAGAATTTTTATCTAAACCATATAGTATATTACTTTTTCTATCTAACAAATGATAAATTGTTCAATTCAGACAAAGGTAATAAAACTTCTAATAAATCGAGAATATTAATTTGTGAATATTGTATTATAAGAATTTTATTACATTTATCAAATTTGAAGAAATTTTTTATTTATAAAAAAACACACGAATTTAAAATCTGAAATAAAATATGTGCGAATATTAAGCAACAAAAATACTTATTTAAACTCCAAGCAACAGAAATACTTAATTAAATTGGGGAACTAAAACTAGTTATTACATTCATCTACGTAGGATGATGATGGTGAAGTGAATGAGAAAGTAATTGAATTGGAGAAACCTGCTAAGCTACCTAAAGATCTGGAGGATTTGCTGTACGACTGCCCCAAGTGTGAAAAAAAATTCAGAGTGGAGTCTCTGCTCAAGTTTCACGTTCGCATGCACAGCGTAGTGGAATCCCACGGAAGGGTTGCTTCTCCGTCGTCCTTTGACCCCACTGGACTAGAGACCACATCTGATGAGGATTGTGTCAACAATACAGATAGCACACCTGAGAAATCAAAGCCGAGTAAAAGGTATGTGCTGTTTACTATTTGGGGCACAGACCAATACACAGGCTAAACTTCCCATAATCTGTTTTCCAATATCTGTTAACTGTGCAAGTTGAAATTTGCTGTTAGTAACCACAGCAATAAGGACTATTATTTAACAAGAAAGGATAGTCATGTATTCATCATTGCCTGTTCCAATGGTCATTTATGACTTGTGCTGGGATTTGGTGGTCAAAAAGCCGCCTAAAGGTAGTCAGGAGTTTGGGGATCAGCTCTCCAGTTAAGGATGGTTTTGTTTTAACCATCTTGGGTATTCTGGAGACTAACCATGCAGTAAATGGTTAAAGTGTTGTCATTTTAACATAAATATTAAAAAAAAAAAAAAATCCTAAATATTATAAATTATATCAATAGGCGTATGATTTATTTCATTCTTTAACCTTATTTCATTAACTTAAAAAGCTTAAAACTAACCAAGCAACATTTTGACCCTGCCAAGAGCAATTTGGGTTTATGGATAGTAGCATTCAAATTCAGTAATTGCGAGACAAGTTATGTGAGACCCAGTTTATATTTAGGTCTGTGATCTGCATACAAACAAATTCATAATATGAAACAAGAGTTTTGGTAACACAAATGCATTGCACATTTAAGCTGACACATATAAATCGATCTTGGAGATGTATCATCCGGTTTGAGAAACAAGGAGATGTGGATGGTTTAGATTTTAACGAGCGATAGAACGAGAGGTCATGGGTTTAAGTTAAACAAATCCCATTTTAATCGGGAAGGGAGAAAACACTATTTCTATAATAGGGTAATAGACAAATGGAACAACTTGCCAGTGAATATTGTTAATTGTAAAGGAGTAACGGATTTTAAGAAGAAGTTAGATATGCATTGGGGGATCGTTAAGAGGTACTAGATGGACCAACCTTGTTGGGCCTTGAGCCTGTTGTTGGTCGTTAATATTTGTATTAAAAATTTTAGATTGATCTTCATGAATTTTTTACCAATATGTTTTGAATTTTTGTTGCAAATATTCATATTTCTGAGTTTAGAACCTTATTTACTTTTACACCATATTACTTTTCGAATTGGCTATAAAGGCTTATGAATTTTCTAATTGATATTTAATATACCAAGTGGCTTACACTTTTTTTACAGTTTTATCATAATATAGTTTTGAGGTGACACTGATTTATGTGTCACTCTGATATAAATTTTTGTTGCAACAGACTCTTACATACTCTTTATACATAGAACCTAGAATCGTTAAAAGTTTAGATTTAGCTCTAGTTTTAAACTTTATTTAATTGCCCTGTGTGTTTTTACATGTTCAGAATATTTTATTAGAAAATTCAGGTGTCTAAATACTCTCTCTTTAATTAACATTAGAAAATTACTAATTTGAAATTTTTGGCCTCTTTTTTGAAATAAGTCTATTTGAACGCAAACACATTTTCTGAGTTAAAATTCTTCTTGTAAAAAATATATCTTTAAAAAGAATATATAAAAATTATTTAACAAAGTAATATTACATTTTTAGTTTATTTTTGTTTATAGTTTGTGTGTATTTAAATTATCATATACTATATCACCTGTTAGACCAGTTAATCTGGAACTGGAAACTCAGGCTTAACTGTTTTGGTTGATACTATATAATGTAACTACTACTGACATATTAAAGCTATGTGAAACATCTTCAAAAATCTCTCAGTTTGTTCTATAAGGTTCCAAACTAACTTAAGTTCCCAGATATAACTTGAAGATCATGCACTACAAAGCATTGTTTCATTTTACAAAACTGCTTGACAACGAGAGCCGTATAAACATCTCATTAACCAGACATAAGCTATGTCCACACAAATAGAAAAAAAAAAGATTTATAGATAAAAGGATTTAAAAAAAAAAAAAATAATAGATCACTATGTACACAGATTTAGATTAGGTTAGGTAAAGATTTAAAGAATCTTCACTGATCCACATATTTTAATTTCCGAAATATTTACTTGGGAAAAGTTAATTTGCACCAATTTTTTATGTGAATCGACTTCACACTTCCAAAATCTCTTTCTTCTCTGAAATATGATGTTTACTCCCACAGGCATCCGAGAAAAGAAAAAGAAAACAGCAATTCCAAAAGCTCTCATAAACATAAAATTCACAGAGAAAAGCATTCGAGGAAGAAATCCAAAGTTTCCTCTTAGATGTCACACCAGTTTGTTCCAAAACTGTTGTCGCTACTATTCCTGGATTTGAACTTGCCCGTTATCGATTTCGCCAAACATACATGTCCATAATTTTAAGTCAAAACATCCGGTCCACTTTGAGACTTTTATCTCAAAAGACTGAGCTGCAAAGGAAGTCCATTTATTGTACTAGATTTTTATTATTTGTGGGCACATTCCTTAGCCCACCCTTTAAATCAATATGTGACTAACTTGTAAAAAAGGTGCTATATGTGTAAAATATCATTTTACAGATTTTCAATGTCTTACCAACGTTCTCTTTCTTGTAAAATACATTTGTGGTTTAAATAACTATTTTTGGCACAGATTTATGTCTTTTTGGTGAGTCTTAACAATTATCAGTTGCATTTTTAAAGGTTTCAATACCCCTAATTTGCTATTTTCGCACTTTCAGTTGCTTTCTTTACAAGGAAGTGTTTGGTATGTTGTAAGGTTGTATGCAACCTCCTGAATATCAAAGCCATATATTTCTGTCCGTGGTTCACCAGCAACTCGTATAATTGTTTAAATCGCAAAAATATTCCATGTTATGTTATTTTCAAATCTAGTACTTTAAGCTGCAATTTTAAAAGTTATTATTAAAAATAACTAAGATATTTAATTTTTCAAAAAAGGAAATATAATTTAACTCTTTTACTCTGAAAACAACTTTACAGTATATATTTTTCTTTTTCTGTTCAACTAACTTTAAAAAAATATTTTAAGTTAAATTACTTTTTTATGCTTTTTGTATCATGATTGCTTTACCTCAAAAAAGTCTAAAATGCAATACATTTCACTATACTTTTTTTTAATTATAAATTTTCCCGAAAAGCTTGAATAATTTAGAAGAGTTCAGTAATAATCCTTTTGACGACAACAACATAATTTTCTTTTCTGTGGTTAAGTAGAAGAATAAAAAAAAAATTGAGTTTCTTGAATTAAAAATAAAAAATTAATTGTTTTTAATTTAAACATGTAAGAATATCAGTTATTGTTTAACATATTTAATGGTTGGAAATTAAAATAAAATGTTTGGGAAACTCTGGTATGTTTCAACTCATCCATATTTTTTTTCCTTGATTCTGACATCTAATTAAATATTATAAATAAATTACAAAATAAAGCAAAATACTGTTATTGTTAACAAGTTTCTTTTGAATAATGAATTTTATGCATAAAGTACCTTTCTTCCAATCTAGTCAAATTAATATTAAAATGCATCACATACTAGTGTTGCACTAAGTCAAATACTATATATTTTGTGTGTTTTTGTATGGGTCTCGTACCTAAAAAAGTTAAATTTATTTTAATTTCTTTTATGTTTCCAATTTTTTTTTCAATATCATGTATAATATGTTCTGTACTTGTATGAGTAATATTATGTTTTGAGAGTTTTATATTTAGTCAGTTTGTTTTCATACTTTGTCCCCTGTTACTAACTATTAGTTGAATAAAAAAATGTACATAGATAAAGAAATTGTTAAATGTTGATGAAAAGTAGTTTAAAGGCTTCCCTATTTTGAAAGAATTTCCAAATACTGTGTGTCTATAAACTTTTATGTACTGTTAATAACTTAATGTCTTTACATCAGGGTTTGTACAGTTACTAGAGATTCTTAAGAATGCATACATCTTCTTTTAATGTTCTTAAAAAAAGTTATTATAAAGTTTACTTATAATAAACTCCTTATTTTTAGGCCTTGCAGACCTTAAGATTCTTATATATGGTCCTTTATTTAAGCTATGCAAAACTCTCAAAAAGTTTATCTTGCAGAATTTTGCATTGAAAATTTATTTTTGAAGATTTATATTTAACAAGTATTTAGTATTAAAGTACATAGAAAATAAGTTCAGAAATTTATTTTAACCCTGAAGGTGTTTTTTACAAAGAAAGACATTCTTTGTAAGTACTTTCTTTGTTTTATATATGTGAAAAGCCTTAATTTTTTTTCCTTCTTTCTCACAAGTCCCCATAAACCTCTTATTTTTAGTTTAAAGAAAAGATTATGATCCATGTGTAAATATATAAACTCAATGCCGTCATTTAGATCATAGAAACTATCAGTTACCTTCCACATACAAACAAATTGTGCAATTCGGCATACAATGTGCAATTTGAAAAAGTATTTTATAGTTGTCTGTATACTTTATGAAGATGAACATGTTTTAAAAAGAAATACAATGGCATACATTTCTTTAAGGGTTTATAAAACCATAATTTGCAATTATTATTTTATATATTATATTATACTAAAATTTATACTTTTTATTTAACAAAATGCAATTTACACAAACTTTAAAAAGGACTTGTATTCAAAATTGGTTTCTGCTGTTTCAGCTAAACTATTTAAAATAAATCATTCTAGCCGTCCTGTTGCTCAAAGTTAAGCAATATTGCCATAATTCTCTTTAATATACACTTTAGTAGATTTGTATATAAATCAACAACAGGCCATTATAAACAATATTTTTATATAAGCTTATTGTCCAAAAGGCATTTGTTCAGTTGGCATCAAGCCAGTCGATATAAAAAACTGCTCTAGTGATGTTTATAGTATCTATAAATAGCTTCTTTGCAAAAATTATTGTAAATTATACAGATCCTTTCTACTAATCACTACTGCTTAAACTAAGATGTATTCAAAAATATGTTCTATTTTAGATCAATTTCTGCACATTTGATTTCATTTTGTCCGTGCTAGTAAAATACTCTGTTCTTGGTTTAGTAGTTAAATCAAAAAACAAATTCTTCCAATTTTAGAATGCATGAAAAAGCTCTAATATTTAAAGTAAAAATATTGGAAATTTCAAATAAGTGTTCTTATTCGTATTATAATAATTTTAAGCTTCAGGTATTTCATAATGAAATATTAAACAATAAAATAAAATTTCAAACATCAGGGGGGGGGGGGGGGGGGGATACATTCATGTAAGCAAAAATTTTAAGCCTAAATTAAATTTTGAAAAGAATGTTAAAATGTAGGAAATCATTAAAAAAAAATCATTATAAGGATAAAATTAATATACAAGTGTTAAGGATTTTAAGCAGTTTCTCATATTCATATATCAGGCTAAAAAAATTAAATTAAAATGTATTTTTGTGATTTAAATGTCGTTGAAAGACATCACACTTATAAATATCTGTCAACTCACTTAGGTTTAGTTACAAATATAACTTGATTACTAAGTATAAGAGCTTAGTTTAGTGGTGCAGTTTACAGCAGAATACTACTTAAAATCACTTTGGAAGATGGCGCTTACATTAAATTACCTCGAGTTATCGGACAGAAAATGTCACCTAGTTTTCGAAATCGCAAGTATCCGGAAAATTTGAAACTAATCCTTTTCGAATACAATCTCCTTGTGTATGATCATTTGATTCTGCTGGTGGTGGTCATAAGAATTTAAATAAAAGAAAAAATAACAGAATCACATAATTCACTGTAATATGTCCATTTTTTACATTCCTAATAATACTTTGTTATAGTATTTTCCAAACCTATATGTTTAAAATATATTTAAGTGAATTACTAGCTTTCCTTGAGCTTTAAAAAAAAAATTACACTTGCTTTTAAATTAAATTTTAAACATGTTCATCTTCGTAAAGGATTTTGCATGTATAGCCTAACAAAAAATATTGCAAGAGTTTGTCACTTCAGATGTTGGTTTATATATAATGTTGAATGTTTATCTCATGAGTCCGCACTATTCATGTGATTGATGTAGTCGATCTCCCTCCATCTAGTTGTTTTATATGAATGCTTGTTAAACTCCGTCTTGTGAAAATATATCATATAATATAAGAAATTATTGCAAAATTGCCATATTTATAAAACAGTGTTCCTTTTATTGTGAAATCTTGATGATGTATGAATGTGAAAATCAATGTTAAATAATGGACTAAGCCATTTCAAGGTGTTTAAATAGAACATTATTTCTAGGACTCAATTACTTTCCATAGTGATAAACAAACACAGAAATTTCCTTTGTAGTTGTATATGAATAACCATATTTTTTTTAATGTGAGTTTTTCTTTTTTTTCCCTTGTTTTTGTCATTAAATCATATTCTAAAAATTAAGTTATTCATTTTATGACAAGTGGTTTCATGGTGTGCATGATATATAAGAATAAGATACTTCATGAAATGTTATTATCTTTCAAACATTTTAACATATTTTTTCGTAAAATATTAGCTATTTTTAATCGAATTTCCAGGTTTTGATGCAATGATTGGTGGAAGATTTGACTATATGCACTTTGCAAAATATCTAATCACTTCACTCATTGCATGTCTACTATAAACCGTTACAAGACATATAAGAGGTAACGATTGTTTAAAAGTATTGTATTTGCTATGACACTTTTAAAGCATTAATAATTCCTTTGTATTTCGATAATTAAACCAAATATTAATTTCTTGGGCACCATAGAAATCAACATTTCAATTATATTTGTTCTTAACCACTTCATATACAGCTACAATGAAATTTCAATTTTTTATCGCTCATGTGATCAATAGAACTTTAAAAATGATAATTTAATAGGAACTCTTAGCCTTGTTTTTTATTTTAATGTTAATGCAATGTTGATTCCTTTATATAATATCCTTTTTAGTTAATTCTTTCATAGTCTGTTTTAAAAAAAAGTTGAACAATGTGAATCAAAATTTTTCACTATCTTTTTTTCCTGTTCTGATTTGTAAGCAAGATCAGTACGTATATGTGTTTTATGTATTTGAGTTTCCCGTATTCGTGAATAAAATGTATCTAACTGTATATTTTAACTTTAAATCAAACTTATAATTCTAACGTATATACCATAGAATCGGGTGGAAAGAAGCAGTTTTGAATATCACAGCAATGTTAAGTTTTTTTCATATACACTTAAAACTACTATTAATACCTTAAAAATCAGATGATGATAATATAATACAAGTCCTTATAATATTTTCATTTTTGACTGTAAGGGGTGAATTAAGTGCTTTCTATTTACCATAAGTCCATACGAACAGAAGCAGTTACCTGTTTTTCTCATTCTGTTTCAATTATGATCTCTCGCTAGGTGGTTACAAACAGTTATTGTCTTTTAATGTCATTTAAAATGGTAAACCATCAATTATAAATAAAACAAAAAGTATAGTCGGTATCAGAAAAATTATAATTGGCTTTGCCAAATCACTAGGCAAGTTTGCATACATTTTAGAAACAAAAAAGAAAAATCAAGAAGTTTGCAATTTTTTGTTTTTTAATAATATAAAAAGAAAAGTAGGTACCTACAAAATATTATAAAGTTGGTAAAATTAAAAATACCTAAGGATAAGTCTTGATTGCCCAATTTCTCACAATACAATGACTGAAAAAACAAGTTGATTGAGAATTCGTTCATTTATTGATACGTTTTCTTAAAAAAAAATTAACAAGACGAAAACTACGTTAGAAGAAGGTAGCATGACGGCCCACTATCTTTTAATTATTTTTTATTATTATTTATTAGACACACAATGTTGTACAAGGGGCCCAAGGCCCCTACATATACAATAAAGACATATACAATAAAACAACATATACAATAAAACATTTTAAAAACTAAATGCACAATAAAATATATACATTTTAAAAACTACATGCATGATAAAATATATATTTCACTAGTACAGATAAACTCAAAATAAAAACAATGACAAGAAAGTCTAACAGAACATCCGCTTCATATTTCAGCAAATACATTATATCAAATTTTCATAGTTGTTTAACCTTCATAGTGTTCTTTGATGAGAGATTGCAAAATGGAAGCAATGCTTCTATTTACCTAAGAAAATTACTAAATATAATTAAGAATTTACAATAAATTATACATATATATATATACTTACAGATTCAGAGAGGTTTGCCGTCGCCAATAGCCCACTATTCAGCTCTAGTGCGACGTTTTTCAGCCAACCAAGAGGTATGAGTTTGGGTGAAGTCGGAGCCGAACTTACCTTTAGGTGAATACAGCGGTCGCCTGAGGTCTCGCTGCCCATGGTGGCCTCATCGTATTTACTCAGTTATATGTACATGTTTTAGGTTAACAAAATACTTCGTTTTTTAAAAAGAAGTTATGTATTTTTAAAAAAATTATATTGGGTCCGTAAGTGATGGTTCATGAACCCTATAAAAACCAAAGATACGTACAGAAATATCGCCCAAATAGTGGGAAAAGTGAGAAACTGTAAAGTTAGGACAGTATTGACGCAATAAATATGAATTCTCAAATTGAATCTCGCTCCTTATGACAACCCCTTTAAAGACTTTCTTAGTTGGTGGTTGTATAATAAATATATCTAGACCCTTCAGGCCGATAATCTGTTTAATTTGAAAATATCTAAATGTTTATTTAGCCCAGTTATATAGCTGTGATAAGCCGAATTAAATTTGAGTTAATGTAGTTAGTATGATCTCTACACTAAGAAAGGAATTCGGTTTGGGTTATGTTAGTCTGGCATATTTTGTGCAGTATATTCTATCGATGCTGTGACGACGGTTTCTTTGCGCCCTTCTGATTTTACGTTTCTACCTTACAGGGATATCTTTTATCCACAAAAAAGTTTCTGCGATGACTGGAACTTTTGCGGTAAAAAATTACTTGGCGTTAATATCTACCATGTTTAAGACTAAGTGACACTTACAGGTGCTTTTTTTTTATTGGTGAAAGATGATTTTATGAATATGAGATGATCTTGAAACGTCAACAATATCCTATTTCTTTAGCTCCATGCGAGTACATTATTGCTTAAACGAAATAATGCCGAGCTCATGAACTGAACTGAGAATTACGAATTCGATACTCGTATTGGAAAAAGCAGCGGATTCGTTATCGGAGGATCGAAAGGTTCAACTTCGTTGTCTGACAAGCATTCGTGTGGAAGAGGGGCTAGTGCACGTTAAATTTGATGTGGTTCAAATGACCTCACCATTCATCTTGCCATTGAAGTTTGGAGAGTGAGATGCCAGCTCAAGTGTAGCCCCATGGTTCAAAATTACGAGGTACATCTTCCCGTTTTTTTTCGGGATATTATGTAGCTCTAGTGCAATGTTTTTTCAGCCAACCTTTTAGTTCCACGCGATGTTTATACAATCAATGAAAAGTCAATAACTTTTTAAATGTTTACTTTTAATTTATGCAAAAAGAAGTAAAAATGTACTTTGACGTAAATGTGTTTCTATGGTAACGCTTGCCCTATATATCATTTGATTTTGTTTGATAGCATACAAACATCTAAATAAATACAATATTGTACATAACAAATGACGTTAATGCCCATCTGATGGACAGAGATATAAAATAACATTATTGATTTTTACCTGCTTTTATTTAACTCACACTGTCTGCTGTGATGTGTTCTCAAATCTTTAACTCAGTTTAAACCCACTTCCAAATGTCATAGTGATTTGAAACTTGGCATACATACGTAATCCCGGTGACAATGCAATAATTAGTCATACAATTACTAATTAATTCTAATTATTTATATATCATTCGATTGTCAATTTACGTATATTCGACTGATCATTATTATTATATTATTTGCACTAAAACAAATCGGGACTCTAACTCATATTTTGACAATTTAAAGGTTTGGTTTGTTTAACAAACGTCGCACTAGAGCAGCAAATTGGGCTATTGGCGACAGTTCGGGGCCAATCTTGAGGGACATAAAGGTTGGCTGAAAAAACATTGTGACCAAGGAACTGCAATTTATAGGCATATCTTGTTGGTCATGAAAATCGAGACGGGATTGAAGGGTATCGAGCACGAACCCCCAATAATCTGAGAACCCTAAAAGTTGAGAATGTCAACTTCTAAAAATCCCCGATTTTATTTATGCCTAAAGGAAATTACTGTTATTAGCAAATCAAAGCTAGGGAAGTTTAGAAATTACCCTTCTTGTATAATTACATTCAAATTAAACCTTAGAACGGACACTGCCTTGGAATATGGGTGCAACAAACCAATGCTTGTAAGAGAACTGTTTAATATTACCTAATATATATTAAAAAAAAAGGTTTAAAATTTCGATAAGTTGGAAAATGGGAAATTTTTCAAAACTGTTGAGAATTTCGAATCGTTAAGTTGGTAATTTCGAATCGTTAAGGTGGGAAATTTCTTGTATCAAACCCCCACCCCCACAAAAAAAAATGTGTGACGGTACTGGTGCCAACTCAATTGTGGTGTGTAATTTTGAGGAATTTTTTCTGTAATTTTGAACTGCAATATAACACCTATTACACTTGGGGGAGTCCAATCCACCCCTTCCCCCCAATAATCTGGGAACCTGAAAGTTGGGAATTTCAACTTCTAAAGACCCCTAGTTGGGAAAGTTTATGCCTGAAGAAAATTAATATTATTAACAAATGAATACTAGGGAAGATTAGAAATCGCCCAACTTGTAAGTTTACATTTAAATTAGGCCCCCCTACTACCCCTAGTTTAAGAGTGATATGCCAGGAAACAGAAACTCGCATACATACCCAGCAAAAAAAGTCAGCATAAAACCTTCATTAAAAACCTGCATAAAGCCTTCATAAAACCCTCATAAAAACTGCAGTTATTTGTTTCAATGTCCTTCAAAAAACCTTCATAAAAACTGCAGGTTTTATAAAGGTTTAATGCAGGTTTCCTGAAAAAGAAAATTAAAGGGAAATTGAAGGTTTTTGTCTGCATAAAAACTGCAGTTTTCATGCAGGGTTTTTGAAGGACATTGAAACAAAAAACTGCAGTTTTTATGAAGGCTTTATAAAGGTTTTATGCAGGTTTTCCGTTAAAGAAAATTGAAGGAAAATTAAAGGTTTTTGTCTGCATAAAAACTGCAGTTTTCATGCAGATTTTTTGAAAGACACTATTTTTCGATTTTAAACAAATCAAAATTTAGTCTATTTAACATTTATGTTGTATTTCAATATTTTTGCGCTAAAGAATTTTGAACAAAAAGAATAATTTTTTTCTATAATCTAATATTCAAAAAGTTGTAGAAAATATTTCTACTCTATACATATAAATGCCAAAAAATAATCATTATCTTAAAAAACTTTTTTTTTAAATATCTTCATAATTTCATAAGGTGTATTTTATTGCTAACGAGTTATTACCAAAATTGTAATTAACTTTAAAACTATATCTAAGAATTGAAACTACATTACTTAGAAATCAGGTTTTTAATATTTAAAAATCTTTTGAATTATGAAATAATTTCTAATGATTTTTTTTATAAATTATTAAAATTGTTCAATTTAGCCACAATGTAGGTGAAGTTGTAAGCATTCGTAACGCACATGTGAGCAAAATACAATATGGAAATATTAAATAAAAATAATGTTTAATTTTTTAACATGTATTGTTCAATTTATATTTATTGCTATTGAGATCATCATGATGATTGCTTGAAGCATCTGAGACTTGGCCAAACTAATGTTCAAGCATGATGAAGTTTTATAACAACTAATTGTTCAAATTGATTGATAATTTAAATTGAATTCGGAGCACTTCTGAATTGTTTTCATCTAGCCATATATTTTGTTAATAAGTGCTCCAACAATTTACTTAAGGTATCCGCACACGTTGAATAAGGTGATTTTGACTGAAATTAACAATTTTTTTTTATTTAAAAATATGATTTTCGGCACTTTTAAGTTTCCAAAACAGTTTTTACTTTAGTTGTGCGTCAATTAGAACAAAAGTTATAGTAATTTAAAGTCCAAGTGGAAACGTATTAAATGGAACAGGAAATAGCATTCCGAAACCGGAAATGAGGCAGAAACATCGTTTTTTTCTTAATTTTCAACCTTTTTTAATTTTTAATTGCAATATTTATTATTTTAATGTTGCTATAATCTAGCCACCAAATATTTTCATTTATATCAGAAGTTTTTGTATTAAAAATGTCAACAACTTTACTCTCTTGTTTATTTCTTTACAAGCAGCAATGTTTATTTTTGTATAATCTGTTTAATCATTTTTTTTAAAGACCTAACTTAATTAACTCTCCAAATTTTCTTTCATATATGTTAAAAACCTTGGGGAATTCGAGAAACCAAAGTTTTATTCGTAAGAAAAAATTCCGAGGAAATAAATATGTATGTTCCACTGAAACTGATTCATCTGCGTCGAACGTGCCTACAGCAAGTGAAAAGAAGCTCACTATGACTTCTTATTTGGACAATTATTCTCGAACTGAAATAAGTGGAAATTAAATAATTAATATTCGAATTCTCTCCAATGTGATAAAGTGTTTGTGCTGCCCTGATTGCCTAAGCAGTAGACTGTGTCTTCTACAAGAGTCTGTATTTGGACTGGCTGGCATCAAATATGACGGTGAAATATCAAAACTGCGAATACAAAAATACATTTTGCACCTCTGAAAAATCAAACAAATTGCGTTCTGAAAATATTTCATTTGTATTTGGGCTAAGACTCATTGGGAAAGGGAATTTGGCTGCTAAAAAACTATGTTCTTCAATTGATATTGGCACACTGTCCAAGTCTGCATTCAGAACACTGGAGACAAAACTTGCCGATGCTGCTGAAATCCTAATTTACCTAATGTTAAAGTTGTCAGAAAAAAAATAGATTAGCTAAAAAAGGAAATTTGGCTAAAGATGAGCAAGAGGAGGGTATAACATATAAATTGGGGTGATTTTAATTGTGTTGAAACTTTCTTAATATTAATAATAGACAAATTTATACTTTAAACGCATTTTTCTCAGAATTGATTTTTATTCAAAAACATCAAATTTCAAAAATCATAACTCAAAATATTATTGTTATATTGTCTTTAAATTTTGTGTCCATATTCAGTAGAGTGTATTCTAGTGCATGTTCTAAAATTGTTTGAAAATCGTTAATATATTTTTATTTATGGACTAAATTTTGAACTATAAGGTTGTGAAATTGTCAAAAATCTTATAATAAATTTTCGGTGTGTCACCAAATATTTAATATTTTTTATATATGTTTAATTTTACTTGGAACACTAGATAATAACATGTAGTTTATTTTAAAAGTAAAATTTTCCATATAAACTGATTTGTATGTCTTGTATAAGTTTTCAAGTTTTTGAAAAAAAATGTAAAATTTTCAATGATTATTGAACTTTTTTTAATAATTAAAATAATAAAATTTAAATATTCATGATATATAATTAGTTTTAACTAACAAATAATCTAAAAATTGCATTAAATAGTTTTTATCTGACACATTTTAAAAAAACTGCTTCGAACGTGTTCGGATATCTTAAGCTAAACTTGCAAAAGAAAGACCAATACAAGAAAAAAATAATAACTTGTCATACACTTACAGTATTAATAGTACTATACTTTTCAATAATAACATTTAACTTCAAAACCTATTTAGAACAGTTTTATTTTAATCAATTTATCAATGGTCAATTTATCAATTATTTTGATAGTTATCTATCAATTTTTATGATATCATTTACTAAAAACGCACGTTTTAGGATAAAAAAGTAATAATGTCCTATTGCTTTACAGGTTTGACCAAGATATTGAATACCATTTACCGAACTTTTTGTATTCTTGGTTAATAAAGTGAAATATATTCCGTTAACATATATCTACACAAAAGTATAAGTATTTAGAAAAATCTTGCAATAATTTTTTTCTACTAACATACGCATTTAACTCTTTTACATTTCGAAAAAATATGTAAAGTTCATTTAAACCCTGAAACATGAAAATTTTCAAAATTGTTTTGTATACAGTTTTGCATTTGCAAATACTAAATTACGACTTAAAACAATTACATAATTTTATAACATATTTGTAAAAAATAAAAGAATACATAAGTTTAGAATTCAAGTTTTATTGTATAAAAATCCATTTACATTAAGGACATTACATCCATTTACATAAGCACACAGTTATTAAAATAAATAATAAAAACTACCAAATGTCCAAAGAATTAAGAAACTTTGCTACAAAAGTTAACAACATTTTACATGAAAATCCAACTTTGGAAACCGCACCTTTTTAAACCGTCGAGATCGAACTTTTTTTGTTCTATTCCAATGAAAAATGAGTAAGAAATGAATTATCGCGTTTATTCTAAATTTCACCATTTAACAAAACAGCAGTGAACACTTGCATTTAATTATATCATGGCATATGGTTTCATAAATGTGGTTGCAATATTGTTCGAAATCAAATAGAAAACATTTTCCGTTCCATTCCATCTGTCAAGCTTGCTAATCATTTGATAAACATTTCGGGTGTTGCCACTCAATCATAACAAAATTTTATTGGAACTTCAAAACAGTTGAGAGCAAACGATTTCGGACAACCTACATTTTAATTCTTATTATTCTAAACACTCGCTTGTTGTTTTGCTATTAACCATCTGTAATTTACTTGTAATTTGTATAATTAAATTAAAATTTCTTTGGAACCAGATCGACCTACCAGTTGAGAATTAAAATGTGGCAGTGTTATAAAAAAATAACTTTGCTTTCAACGAGCAAAATAAATATAGACGTGTTCGCGAAAAGGTCAAAATTTTATATATATATATATATATATATATATATATATATATATATATATATATATATATATATATATATATATATATATATATATATATATATATATATATATATATATATATATATATATATATATATATATATATATATATATATATATATTATTTATTTATTTATTTATATATTTATATTATTATTTTTATATCACGGATTTTTATTTGGAAAAAAAAATTAAGTAACGAATAGAATAAAAGTTTTCAAATGCAAAAAGTAAAGCTTGTCAATGCTACAGATTTATACAACGCGCTTATTTTGTTGACTAAAACAAAGAATAGTGAAGAATTTTATTCATTAGTTTCAAATGAAATAATTTTTAAACGGGTTTATTCTACATAAATTATACAAGATAAATTATGTACTTATTAACAAAAACTTTTTAAATACTTATTAGGTATTATTTATGAGGTATTTTCATAAAATGTAAAAAAAAAATGTATAAGTTAATTTAGTACCGTATTTCAAGAATTAAAAAAAGGTTCAACTGCTCTAGCTCAAGCTTTTTCAGCCACATGTGCATAGCAACGATTACTCCAATACCAAAAAGCTTAAGAATGTCATTATTCGATTTTTAAATATATTTTAAATGACCCCACAAAGATAGTTTTGCAATAGCCCTTCATTTAAAAAGACGGCTCTGTTTGGACCACGGCATATTTAATGTGCAACAGTCCCTTAAACACAGCGGATACTTTTTGAGGACGACACACACAGACCTTCGATTATGCGGGGCGCATTCTATCAAACGGCCACCCACTCTGACCCGTAACTATTTTTAAGAGAAAGATAATTCATATGATTATCTCAAAAAGAAAATAAGTAATTGAAATTTCCGTATAGTTAAATACCGATAAACTTAGTTTTATTGTCAAAGTTTTTGGAAGAAAAATCCTCTATCTATCAATAAAAAAATCGGTTAAAAAATATAATATTTTGTACAAGAATGTAGCCAAATCCCAATTTTCAAAATGTTTCATTTCAATTTTTTTTTAAAAAACCATTACTACTCCTACAAAATTTTTATTAGAATATTACTACACAGTTTTTGTAAAGTTATTTTATTTGTTTTCATAAAATCTTTAAAAAAAACTGTATTTCGCCATCAACAATTTCAACGCCGAATGTTTCAGCATTAAGTCTTAAAGCAACAGCATTTTGTTTAACGTTTGTAATTTACAGGCATAAAATTTAAAATTTCACAATTTTATTTAAGGTTTTATTCTAACTTTTTTTTGCTGGGACACACTAATTATTTAACTAATTTATCCCTAAATGCCATGTCGGATTTTAATGTGAATGTCGGGATAAATGAAAAGTTAGTATAATTTAAAACAAACGATTAAATTTCATGATATTTTTGTATTTTAAGAAACATAATTATCTTTTTATAGAAAAGAAAGAATTGATGGTTAAACTTTTCAATTAAATTCATACTTTTTCTTTCATAACGAGCACATAGTCTCTAAGAGGACCTACTCCCGCATAAATTTAGGAAGCAAATAAAATATTGTTGCCAAAATTATTAATTTTAAATTAGGAAAATCTTATTAAGAAAGTGAGAAAAAAATCGGAAATAAAGGAATCCTCAAATGGGAGCTTTAGAAACCTCCCCTTCCATTCCCTTCATTATTGAAACAAAATTTCACTTTTATAAAACAAACAGGTAAAATAAAGATTTAAAAAAACATTCAAATATCAATTTTCCTAAAATTTACTTTTAAGAAAACCTTTACAAAATCTACACATTACCTGCAATAATTTCCATGCTAAATTTTTCAACAATAAAAAATAAAAAAAAAAATTACAGGTTTTTTGAAGTTTTTAATTTGTCTACATAAAATTTATAAAATAAAACTTAATTTCCCTTCAAGAATTTAGATGCTCAATTTTTCATCATTAGAACTTCTAATAAACAACATTTAAAAAAAAAGTTTTTAACTTTCGTGCAAGCTTTATAAAAGTCTGCATAAAACCTTCAATAAAGCTTCCATTTTCCTGTAAGAATATTATTACTAATTTTTTATACATTAAACCTTCAAAAAAACTGCAGTTTTATTGAAGGTTTAATGTAGAAAAATTTAGTAATGATATTCTTACAAGAAAATTGAAGCTTTATTGAAGGTTTTATGAAGGTTTTTTGAAGATTTTATTTACCTTCATAAAACCTTTAAAAAAACTGCATTTTAACTTCAACAATTTCGATGCTGAATTTTTCAGCATTAAACCTTAAAAAAAACTGCAGTTTTTTTTAAAGTTTTTATTTTACCTGCATAAAACCTTCAATTTAACAATTTTAATGAAGGTTTTATGCTGACTTTTTTTGCTGGGTACTGACACACAGATTGCACATCCTGTCCTTTAGACGCTTTCAGATAAATAAAAACGTACATAGAGGCGACATGGGATGTTTGAAAAATAGATAATGTATAAACCGACTCCATTTATTTAATAAAAAATATTATGTTGTTTAACACCAGATGATATCATAATAATTATCTGTTTTACGAACAAATTTATTTTGGGGCCATTTACAGTCAAATGAGACATTTCGAGTTTGGCTTTATTTACTAAAAAAAGTATTTTGTTTGATATTTGTAAGATTCCATGCCAATTGTATTCCTATGAATATTCCATAAATAGAAGACATTTAACCATAGTTCTAAATAGCTTTTTGTTTTATTTTTTTCCTTCCTTTGCTCTAAAATGGCTTATAGAGAGTTTTCACTCATTTTAATTATGGAAAAATTGACCTAGTCCAAATCGTTCTAAGCCGATCTATATAGAAAGGTTTGTTGATTAATTCAAAATTAATCTCCTGATTGGAAAAAAATACTTATTTACAACTAAAAAAGTTATAATCGATTTACTATTACTTGCAGATTTACCAGCAAAATAACCTAAATTTATAACTTTAATTTCAGTTTATTTATGATAGCTTACAATTTTAAATTATTTGATTTACCATTACATTTTAATTACAATTAAGGTAAGTGCGCCTAAACCTGGCACCGCTCCTAAAGCTGACACCTTTTATTTAATTGATTTGAAATAAATATATAAAATAATTTATATGTTTTAGGTTGGTACTTTGGTAACAATGTTTATAATAGGTTATGCTTAGCTATTTTTCAAGTCAACAGGTGATTGCCATAATTATTATAATTTTGGAGGGGAAGTTTCGTGATGGATGTTCTGTTTCACTGAGATGTCGGGCTTTTCTTATGGTAAGAGGTGTGTTTTTAGTAAGGTTTAGATGGTATAGCTAAAGTGTGATAGGAACAACAAACATTCATATTATTTATTTTTGTAATGAAATAAATTGTGGTATTGTTATTTAGACAAATAACCTCCAAAAGTTATCTTTTAGAAGAGGTTTGGTTTTGTTAATTAACGTCGCACTAGAGCTGCACAGTGGGCTATTGGCGACGGTTCGGGGTCAATCTCGAAGAAAAGACCCGGGAACACATTCACACACATTCATACATGCACCTCGTTATTTTAGAACCATGGTCAGATGACGAGGAAACACCTGATCTGGCACCCAACGCCTTCAATAGACGTCGGGACTTTGGACCCCGATCAGATTTATCGTGCACCAGTCCCGTATACATGCCAGTATAATTTGTTGGGTATTCTGGACGACTTTCTAGTATTTTTGTAGAAAAGCTGGCAACCCTCCGATCGCAAGATCACTACTTTTTTACTTTTCTATGTCAAGTCCATTGCACGGATTCGAATCACCAATCCTCTGATTTGTAGCTGAACGCCTTACCAACTAAGCAACTGGGGCTCTTTTAGAAGAGGTGCCAGGTTTAAGACACAATTTCCTGAATTTGCACCTTAACCTGACAACCTTGTGTCAGCTTAAGGAGCACTATATTTATATATTAAACCTGATAATTTTTTTTAAATATTCAGTTTAAGATTGTATTTGATTAAAGTGAGTACATAATCGGAGGATTGTGGATTCGAATCTGGACTTTGACAGTGCAGCGAGTTCATTATCTGAGAGTTGTGGATTTAAATCTCGACTTTGAGAGTGCAGTGAGCTCATGATCGGTGGGTTATAGGTTCTAATATCGACTTTGAGACTGAAGCGAGCTCATGATCGGAGGTTTGTGGGTTCGAATCTCGACTTTGAAAGCCAAACTAAACAACAACAAAAAACGTATGTTAATTCCCTTAGTTTCGTTTATTGAAATTTTTTCCTTAAAGTGTCAGGTTTAGGCGTACTTACTTCATATGACATTCAATTTAAATCAGTACAGTCGTGCATGATATTTGCAGCGTTATGAAAATAGTAGATGGTGATTATTGTGTACGCTTTAAAAAAAATCGAACCAATAAGTGTCAGTTTCATTTATCCAAATGCTGAAGATGTTCCATCATTAAACTTTGACGATGTTGTTAAGCTGCCACATCCTATGACCAGTACTGAAATAACTTCTTTAAAAATATAGTTTGGCCGTTCAGATAATCAAAACTTTGATTGGTTTGTTGAATGCAGTTAATTAACTGTTATTGAATGATTATATTGTAGAAATGTAGGTTAAAATTGTGAATAAATATAAATGATAACATATAGTAATAATTCAATTTTCAATTAATATATATATTAATTTTTTTATTTGATTTTCATTTAGTAGGTCGAACCTTCTTGAATTGATGTTTCAACCAGTTTTTAAAAATATCAACACTATTAAAAATAAATTATAATTTGAAATCTTTTTTTAAAAAAATCTGGAGGGGCAGAAAGATGCTCCACGCGATATGTTATTAAACTGGGATAAATCTGAATTTTTATCAAGTATTTAAAAAAAAATATCTGAAAATTGTTTTTCTAAGAACTGAGTTAATCATCCCAAATCTCCCCTACTAATAGTGTGAAAAAGCACACTTATCCTTCCCATAATGCAGATTGCTAAAAAAAAAAGACACTTGCAACACTTTACGATATTACCACCCGTTACACATTCTCCCCAAGATACTTATTTTCAAAATTAGTAGAGATTTTAATTTCTTGACTATATTGGAATACTATTTCAAAAATTGTCTGAAAATTCAGCGATATCACAGTGCTGAATGCCTTATTTTTTTAATTACGGAAAATGACATTTCTATTGGTATCGGGATTAATTATTAAAATCCCAGCTTTTCATCTTTTCTCAATCAGACGCGTAATAAGGATAAAAAAAAGATATTTTAATTTTTATAATACTTTTTTGATTTGTACTTTTTTTTTTTTTTTTTAAAAATCGTTATTCAAAAAGTTTTTTTCTTCCTTTCTCAACTTTTTACATATTTTACACTTGGTTCGAAATCCTATATTAGCAACAGTCCACTTCGACTTTAAGCGATAACTTTATTCAACAATGAGAACGTTGATGGATAGCAAACCACGACTAATTTACCTCTTGTTGAAGAATTTATAAAATTTAGTATAATAACAAAAATATTTAAATTTCCCGTATCATGTTTTATTTTAATAACTCCAATTAGTTAAATTTCTCGACTATCCATTTCACCAATACCACTGCTCGTTTCTCTACTCTCCAATTAACCCACGACTGCCCGTTAAAATAAGCCATTTGATAGCTCCTGTTTCACGCAATAGGTATTTAAATCAGAGAAACCGAATTCCAACCTCTGAGCTCACATTTTAGACTTTATGAATTGAGTAGCCCAGATGCAAAAGCAGTCATGTGCATTTTAATTATTTTGAGAAAATGGCGAAAAGCCGTCACATGATATAACTTATTTGAATACTGTATAAGTTATTTTCTTTAAGTTTTTGTATCCAAATAACTGTTTTTTTTTCTTCATTGTGAGGTTGAAATTGAAGCATAAGCGATAAAGTATCTAATCAAACCAAAATATCATTGCTAAATTTTTCGGATATAACATCTTTTGCACATGAGCTACTCAATTGAAAAAACATTATTTTGCATCTGTGAACAATCTGAAAATTTAAATTCAGTAATTCTCCGACAAAGCAGTAATCTGTATTACCAAACGCGAAATTGTTGCCATAAGTAAAAAAAATCTTTCCTATTCGAGAAATTATGGTAACAACGTTACTAATCCTTCCTATTGCTAAGCGCAGACTCTCGCAGTGGCGCTGTTTCGTTCTCTACAAAAATTCCACAAGTCACAAAAATCCCGAAGGTCCAAGCGTTATTCCCAGAGCATTTCAATGTCCTTTCGACAAAAGTTCTGTTCCCCCCTATCATACCTTCAACGTACACAATTTTATTACTATGGCAACGCACCCTACCGGTTTGTGTACGTGTCCCATTGTGATGTTATGAATATTAAGCACATTAGTGACATGCAATCTGGCAACGACTCTCTCGACGAGTGGAGTTGTGAAGAAGTTCTTCGGCCAGACGATATTGTTTTTTCTTGTTCTTGTTGCTGTTGATTTGTCGATTGTGTTCTTCTTTCTTGATTGATTGGAGTTCGATTGTTCGAAACCTTTTGCGGGATGTGATTTAACGAGTGATCGTGTGTCCGGATTATTTGTTGATTATCATACATTTTAGGAGTTTGTAAAAATTACTGGAAAAAGAAGATAAATTAGATTTCAGGTAAGTTATTTAAATATAATTTATATTTGCTATTTTAATAAAATTTTATTAATTTATAATTTTTTGTCAAGGTATTGTATATAAAATTACGATTTTTTTTATTGATTTCAGAAATTAACGTTAGGCTATAGAATTTATAAACACTATAAAGTTGAACAGTGTTTAATATTGTACAAAATTAATTTCAGTTTTCACTTTTAGTTGTGTGTTATATAAAGAGTTAAATATATATTTGGATATATAAATTGCTAAAGCGCAAGCTCAGTAACCTTTTTTATCAAAATTTACTAGTTTAACCAATTTTCTTGAGAACGTCACAACCAATGATAATAAAAATAGAAACCAATCGCTAGGGGTTATAAAAAACATCAACTAATAATTAGGATTGTTAAATTTATTTTTCTTGGTTACATATTTTAATTGGTTTAAAAATTTATTTTCCATTTGAATTTGAATCAGTTGTAAAACTTTCAAGGAACGTTGAATGAAATATGGGGGTTATAAGTTTATACTTATTTACCTTTTACAAAATGTGTTATAAAACAATTTACTGAATTTAAGTGAGTATCATTAGAGTGTGTAAAGATTTTAACATTTTGAAATGGGAAACACATATTATGATCAACAAATTGCATTTCCTAAATAATTTATGAAAATGAATTGTAAAAATTTCGCGTGTTTGTGGTTCTTTACAAGGTGTTTAGTTCGAAGGTGATTTCATTAATTTCCAAAACAATTTATAACACCTTAACCCTTTCTTTCCCAAATGTTGCTTGACTCGAAACTAATATATCTTCTTGAGTTAACTCTGGCAATTGTTTCTTCGTCTTTTGGCATTTCTGACTTAATATTTAATTCTGTACACACGATTGTCGAATCTCTAAAGAACTTATTATTAAAACATCAAAAGAAAAATTGTGATTTTTTTTTAAATCTAATATTTTACTATTTGTTTGATAATAATGTGAATATTGCACGAACTTTTTATTTTCTAAAATAGTGATCCAAAAAATTCTGAAAAAAAAATAAGGTGCCATATTTAAATACCTAGAAAAGTTGTTTTTTTACAAGGGTTAACAAGCTGGGACTAAAAGGGTTAAAATGTTTTAATAATTTTTTTAAATAGCTGCCCAATCTCTTTGATAGTATTTTTAGAAAAACTGCAACCACTCATTGTTAGTTTACAATCGTGTAAACTATAAAAACTTTTTTTTTAATTATTGGTTCTATTATGGATACAATCGCAATCTAAGTGAATCACAATATAAGAAAAAGTACTCTTAAAACTAATAAAAAATTTCTAGAATAATACTTCAATTATAGTTACGTACAAGCAAATGTTAAAATACATTAAAAATACCAATGTTAAACTATAAAAGATATTTCGGTATAAAGACATTGTAGGCCATCTATAAATGATGTCACACCTTTTCTCGCTATTTTTTTACCTCCCCCATGTCACAAACTATCACATTTCACCATACCCCCTCTGTCACATGTCACGCTCTTCTACAATAGACGTACAAAAAGGGGGGGGGGGATCATAGACAAAATTTTCTGACAAAATTGTTGATAAGTTAAAAAATTTATGAAAATTCGTCATCAATTAACAATTTTTGTATTAATCAACAATTACTAATTAACAACTAATTGCTGATTATTGACTAATTACTAATTAGCATAACTGCTAATTAGCGTTTATTGTTAATATTGGTAAATATTCTGCGAATGGAAGTAGTTATGTTGTGTGTTGTTTCTGTTGATTCACAATGTTTTTTAAGCGGTGTGTGAGATGTCACATTTCTTGAAACCACCCTCCCTTCCTTTTCACAAAGTGTCACATCTTCATAAACCCCTCCCCCCATTCAAGCGTAAACTCATTTGTGGACGGCCCTTTGAGAGGTAGTAATCATAAGAAATATTCACATAAAGTTACTAGAATGTAAACGTGAAAATGAATGTTAGGGCATTTATTTTACCTGAAAAAAATTCAGTTATTAAAAATGCATATAAAAGGATTTTTCAATTTATTTTCTGTTTCCCTATTTTTAATTTCTACTTTATTTTATATTTTGAAATAATTATATAAAAAATAATACACAATTTGCACCTAATTAATAACCAACTAACACAATTTGCACCTAATTAATGACCAACTGACACAATGTGCACCTAATTAATAAACAACTGACACAATTTGCACCTAATTAATGACCAACGGACACAATTTGCACCTAATTAATAACCAACTGACACAATTTGCACCTAATTAATAACCAACTAACACAATTTGCACCTAATTAATAAACAACTGACAAAATTTGCACCTATTATAATAATCTTGACAACCAACAACAGGCTCGAGGCCCAACAATGTTGATCCAGTCTTCTATCTCCTGATTATGCCTCAACGAATAGCTAATCTCTTCTTAAGATCATTTAATCTTGTAGAATTAACAATATTAACTGGAAAGTTTTTCGATTTGTTGATTGCAGCTCTAGTGCGACGTTATTTAACAAAAACAAAAAAAACATTTGTTGATTACCCTATCGTAAAAATATTGCTTACTCCCTCCCTTATAACAATTTCATTTGTTCATATTTAACCCATGAACTCTCGTTCTATCACTCATGTTCAAATCCCCCTGTTTAATAAATTTGAACAGTTGAACCAAATATCCCTAATCCTTCTCTCTTCTAAAGTATACATATTTATTATATATATATTTAATTAATAAATACCACAATATATTATTTTTTTAAGGTTGTATGCTTTGGAAGAACATTAATGTAGACTACTTTGAATACTTCACGTTAAATTTCCTTAATGCTTTATTTTATTCAGTGACAAAATATAGTTTTTTGCGTCATTTTATTCATTAGCAAATCATGGAAATTTTTAAGTTCAATAATATTTTTTTCTTAAAAAATGCGATACCCAATCAACATGCGAACAGTAGCACAATACACCATTTTTATTTAAAAAAAAAATAGCAAATGCATATTAAAAAATAAAACGAATTTGGTTACACTAAGTGACACAATAGCAATATTGCGATTAAATTATTTCATAGAAAAGGCTTTAAGGTAATCAAAAGCAACACAACAGAAAAAATGCTAGTAAAATATTAGATTTATATACTAAATGTTTCGGGAACAAGAACAGCTTTTTTCATCAGCAAAGCAAAAATACCAAAACTTTTGCATGCAGAATTCATATTTTACACGAATAATGAAAAAGGCGAAATTACCAATCCAAAATATAAGTTATTAACCGTAATACTCGATAACCAATCTAATTTCGCAGGTGTAAAATGTTGGAGTTTTAAAAGTTTATTTGGCCAATGCACGAGATGTAAAAAAATAGAAAGCCTGAAAAAAATTAAGTTCTCATGGAAAGGTATGTTTGCAAAATTAACAATATCACATTTAATTTGTTGATAGCTGTCCCGTATATTCTTGAATTTATGGATGTTTTTGTTTCCTCAATATATAACATTATGACTCTTATGACGGCCCCGTAGTCCTGAGGTCTGTCGTCGGCTAGCAACCAGAGGGTAGCTAGTTCGAATACGGCTGATACTAGATACTTGACAAATACCTTAAAATGTGGTGAACTTGTAATCGGAGGGTTGCCAGATTCGCTGCAAAGTAACAATACGTCGTTCGAACTTGCATCCAATTCCTTCGGCGTGTATACGGGACTGGTGCAAGTTAATTCTGATAGGAGTCTAATGTTCTGACGTCTATTAAGGTTGCTTCGGGTGCCAGCTGAGGTGTTGTCCTTTTCATCTGACCACGGTTAAAAAATACGAGGCATTGTTTCCGGGTCTTTCCTTCGAGACAGACCCCGAACCGTCGCCAATTCTCCAAAGTGCAGCTCTAGTGCGACGTTAATTAACTACACCAAATCAACTCTTATATTAAAACAATGTTTGCCTTACAAGTTTAATTTATGGTTTATTATGTAGTTGAGATTTATAATAAAGTACAAATTCCATTATATTCAAATTTTTAAGATTAATTTCATAATATTAAATTTATGACAGTGTACGCATTTGCACAATGATGTCTTAGTGCGGCATACGTGTTTAGCACATGAAAAAACACATACACTTAACGCATATGCGAACTCTAAAGCAGTGATATACACACATAGAGTACGTAGAGTACGTACGTTAGATATTGTTTTGAAAATTAAAGGTTCTGTTAAAGCCTTGTTGACAAGGAGCTGCATATGGCATTGGAGTCATTCAAGTTAGATTCTTGATTCAGCTAACTGAAGACCTACTGTGTAGAGAGGGTTGATAATTGATATCGTACATGTCATGGCGTAGAAGTTTAAAGAGAAGTAGCAGTTTCCAATGTTCTAATTTGATTTGGTAAACATTGATTCAGTTCAAAACGCAGATACTTTTTTTTTCTTCTTTTTTGCAGAAACCAATTCAAAGCCAATAGTCCATTGTGTAGCTCTAGTTAGAATTTAGTTCAGTTAACCAACGGAACTTAAAGGATTTTTTAAAAAAAAATATTTACTGTAAAAATAAACAATGCTTACATTGTTTTTATTGATCAAAGTATAGACGTGATATGTTGCACATTAAGGTTTGTTTTGGTTAGTTGGTTTAATTAACATCGCACTATAGCTATATAATCGGCTATTGGCGATGGTTCGTAGTCTATCCAGAAGGAAAGATCCTGGAACATTGCTTTGTAATTTTGAACCCTGGTCAAATGACAAGGAAAACCCCTGATATGGCGACTTACTCTCCAAACTTCCACACCACGATAACGGAAGGGCATTTGGATCACTGCAGATACAACTTTCTCTAGCCTCCGCCTAGATAACGAATGTTTGACGGACTACGAGCATAGAACTCGCAATCCTCCAATTACGAACTCACTGGTCTTCGTTAGATTGGGAACGATCTCGTAACCCTTTGCTTACTAGCTCGGCATTCTTTCGACCAGCCGAATATAGCGCTCATCGAATATTTACATTTTCTAGTTTGTTACGTCACACAAATACTAAATTATTGACGTCAAGTAAAAGCACACTTCGCGCATTCCAGGCACAGATTTATATAACTCATCCTTCTTCCCCAATGAAGCAGCGCGTATTTTTAAGTGCTGGAATTATTCCTTTACCTTTATTATTTGGTGGTCACTGATCCCCGGCATTACGTGCTGGTCTTCATTCGCACGGTTGCCAACTCTTCGTTCATAATTTAATACTCGACTATTCCTCCCCCCTGTCACGTGATTTCACGAGATAATAAATTGTATCGTTTTCCGATTAGTACAGTTGCTTAAAGCATGTATTTCTTTTATATATATAATATGTTATCTTGGATATTCGAACATGTATTTGATGAAAAAACTGATTGAAAGTTATAAATTTGAAGAATTTTGTAGATGAGTTAGCAATGAGTTTATGTGAATTGCTATATCAACTTAAAAAGACTTATACATTAAGGTTAATTTGATAATACCAACAAATGAAGTTTATAAATTATATAAATCGCTGTTCGATATAGGGATAAGAAAATAATAGTTTTACGAAATAGTGATCAAAATGAAAAGATATATTTAAAAAGATATAAGGAGCGGACACGCAAAACCAAACATGTAAAAAAAATTTGATAAACATTGTATTTTATAAAAAAGAATGACCTTTTCCCAGTTTTGAAAAAAAAAAATAATATTTCCAAATATATCCCTTCCGTTTTAAAACTTGAAAATTCGGAATATCCCATGAAGTGATTAATGAAAACAAATAATAATGTCAAAAGGAATATGTTTGGACTAGAACTAGGGACGAAAATTTCCGAATCAATAAAAATATCTTTCAATCTGAAAATATCCTTATAAGTTGACACAGAAATATATTTCTCAATAATTTCAATTTTGCACAAAAAATACGTGATCATGGTTTAATTGCCTTCATTTTATAGTGGTAGAGAATTTTGAAAATAGATGTCAGTTCAGATGAAGTGATATTTATCTAACATCGAATAATAATACGATATATTTGCGTCATTCTTTAAGCATAATCTTCAAGATTAATTTTAATTAAGTGAATAATTTTAATTTTCAGATTTGTGAACAATTTACTAACATGGTGGACATGCGGACCCCAACTTGTTATCACATACACTTCTGGAATTACGTTGGTGCCATGTGAAGCGTTAGTTTTTTAAAATATGCAAGTTTACATTGTTGGAAATCGATGGACTACACATAAAATACTACTTGTGGATTTCTATATATGTTTTCGATGACCCCTAGGATTAATTGGTACAGGTAAGTCGACGTTTTATTTACTTATCAATCTTGGTTCAATTTTGACACGATCCCTTTAAACTTTAAATTTATAGCGGAACTCACAGATTACATAAGTAATCTAAAGAATTTCGTGATTTTTACTTTTTTTTTGTTTAAACTAATTTTGTTACTTTGTATGCATATAAGTCTCTTGAAATTCTTTCCAACTCTAAGTGCATTGTAACTCTCAAGTGACAATTAAAATAAAAGCCAAACTAAATTTATTTACTGATTTTGGAATATATTTTTACTCCGAGACTTTTTGATGATACTTACTGGCAAATAATATTTACTTAAACTACCCATTTTATTATAATAGTGTGTAGGATAAGCTTGCAAAATATAGAAAAATTATTTCTGAAATTTAATATTATTTTTCTGTAAAGACAATCATTTACGACTTGCCTTAGTAATAAAACATTTGCGTCCAAAGTACGGTAGAAAACTTCAATTTTTCATTCGCTTTTTAAGGGATCTTCAAATAATCAGAACAGAGAGGGAAAGTGTGATAGAGAGACAGATCGTGTATGTAATATTGAAATCTCTTGAGATCACGAATAAAGAAAAAAGGAACTAAAAGATTTTTGACGTCCGTTGATCGAGTAGAGAAGCGGAAAAAGAAGAAATCTGTTAAGGGAATGTCAGTAAGGAGATTAAATCATCGACATTCAGATTCTATTTCCGTAAAATTCACTTAGGCAGTAAAAAGTTTGAGGGCGTTGAGTGCTGATATATTTGACTTACTTTTAGCTTAAGCCTTTAAATACACCGTCACCTTTTATATTGCATAATTGTATTATTTTATAATATAAACAGTTAGGTACCCAACATATAAATGAATCTATTTTATGTATGGTAGGTTTAATAAGTTTAATTTATTAAAATTTATTGCAAAATTAACAAATTATAAAGTTTAGAATGGAATAAATTGAATGTTTTAATTAATTAAATTCAATATTTAATCTATTAAAGTCTAACGAGACATAGAAAACGAATATAAATTGCAATTAAACAAAAATCGCCAAATTTCGACTTAGTCTCGTCTGGCTCTGAGGTACAGATTTAGCAGATTGTAATTTAAAAGCAACCGTTGATTACACAACGACAACATAGTCAGTTAGATAAAAGTGGGTTGTAATAAAATTGATTTGTTTACTTTGAAATAAGAGGGTTACTAGTCTATTAATATAATGCACACTATTGTTACATCTGAATACTTTTATTAGTTCTTAATAACTAACAATAAAGTCGTAAATTATTATTAAGTAATCAATAGAGAAAAAATAATTAATAATTATTCAATATTATATGTGCGCATGAGCTGTATTGTAGTATATATATATATATATATATATATAATGAACAGAAACTATTTCATCTGGCTCAGCGGCAATAGCCCAGTTGCGGCCAAAGGGAGCCGGGTTTACCATATTCTCAAACGGAAAGTTCCAATAGCGGCCGATGGCAACCTTTTGTCTGGGCGATAAACGATTGTTTTCTTTGAAAATATGGTAAACCTGGATCCCTTCTGCCGCAATTGGGCTATTGCCTTCAGGAAAGCTTTTGTTTATCGCCCCGACAAAAGGTTGCCATAAGCCTCAATTGGAACTTTCCGGGCTCAGCGGGGTCCCAATCCTCTCCCTGTACTAGCTTTGCTTATTTTTTCAATATATTAAGCTCATTGGCTTTTAATTTTCTGTTTAACGAAAACAAATTTATGTCAATCAAGCTATTTGTCACGGAGTTATAGGGATGGATTACTATAAACTAACATGAAGGTTTCTATCATGATACCCTATGTAGCTGATTTTAAAGACATTTCCAGTCAAATATCCAAGTCCACTGTGCACTTGTTCATTCGTTGATGATTACACACTTTATGTTATTTATTTTTTCACTTTTTGATGATAACAGTTTGAAACTATTCAAGAGAAACTTGCTAAAAAACAAAAAAAAAGCATCCCCAAACATGTTTGTTAGAAATACAATTAGGCAAATATCTAGATTAAATACTAATATTATTTGATACATTTAAAAATTAATCAAAGCTGTATTTCAAGTTTTGATTATGAAGATACATTCAGAAATTAAAATATACATGGCTTAAATGAGCAGATGCGGCTTAAGGCACAATCGCCACTGGAGGCAACTGCAGCACCGAAAAAAAGGAAAGCGTCAAATTTTAATGAAAAGGGGAAAATATAAATGATTTTCAATTGGAAATTTACATGCAGGTAAATTTTTTATTTTAACATTAAACATTTTTTTAGATTTATATTTTTAATTAAAATGAATATTACAAATAAATGTTTTAATTACATGTAATTTGAGATTCATTCATTTGAGAACTATTTATTATAGTATTTTTATTGCGTTTTAAAGGTTATTTAGCTTGGAGTTAGGATAAATAAAGGATCACGGATTTAAATTATACAAATCGCACTCCAAATCGGAAAAGGAGAAATACCTATTTTATAAAATTATAAAATATATAGAAAACTTGCTTTATAACATTTCTCTTCTAAGGGACAAATATAATGTTGCTTTCGCTTCTAGATCATTCAATTTACATTTCTAGCACACGTTTTTCATATTTTTAATACAATTATTTTAACAGAGATGTTTTTCAAATTTTTGCAATGCAGAATTTTTTACAAACTAAAAATTATAAACTTTTTTAATTAAACTGGCGACAGAAAGATGGATATATATGTCCTCTACCTCAAAGTTCTGTATGAGAAAGTGATTAAAAAAATTGATAATTGCATTGAAGAATAATTAGGACATACAAAAGTGCACAGACAATGCCGTCATGAGCATGTTGTTGGTCGTCAAATTTGTATTAAACCAATGTAAGCGCTCCAATACGCTAAGTTTAACCAATCGAGTAAGATAAATAATGATAAAAAGAAATAAGTTAAATAATATAAGCTTGCTTTCACCATTCTCTTTCCTTCGTTTGAGTGCGGCAGACATGTAGGGAAGAGATTCCAGTAAATCAAACCGATATAGGAATAAAACAAATATTAAATATAATTAGTATACCGGTAGCTTCTCTAATCCCATTAGTTGCACACAATCCCGAATTTCACTGCAGATTGAATGCATCAAGTTTTTTGTGGCTCCGTTCCAAACGTCCAAAGGTGAACGACTGCAACTAGTCTCAGCAACGATTAGTTCCTTTACATGGACATTAGGACGGCCAAAAAGTCTTTAACAAGAACAGCTAATTTCCGCCTTCCGACATTTCTTAAAAAAAAAAGACATTTCTTCTTTATATTCTGTGTTTCATTTTTTAAAACATCTACTTAGATGTATTATAATCAGTTTGCGACAAGAACCAGAAATATTATCTTTAGTTTATTGAAATTTACATTTGTTTAAAAAAAGGTAAATTTATTGTTAACAGTTAGTTTTGATTTACATCACGATTTACATCCGACATTTCTTAAAAAAAATAATAAAAAATTCTTCTTTATATTCTGTGTTTCATTTTTTAAAACGTCTACTTAGATGTATTATGATCAGTTTGCGACAAGAACCAGAAATATTATCTTTAGTTTATTGAAATTACATTTGTTTAAAAAAGGTAAATTTATTGTTAACAGTTAGTTTTGATTTACATCACGATTTACATCCGACATTTCTTAAAAAAAATAATAAAAAATTCTTCTTTATATTCTGTGTTTCATTTTTTAAAACGTCTACTTAGATGTATTATGATCAGTTTGCGACAAGAACCAGAAATATTATCTTTAGTTTATTGAAATTACATTTGTTTAAAAAAGGTAAATTTATTGTTAACAGTTAGTTTTGATTTACATCACGATTTACATCCGACATTTCTTAAAAAAAATTCTTCTTTATATTCTGTGTTTCATTTTTTAAAACATCTACTTAGATGTATTATGATCAGTTTGCGACAAGAACCAGAAATATTATCTTTTGTTTATTGAAATTTACATTTATTTAAAAAAGATAAGTTCATTGTTAACAGTTAGTTTTGATTTACATCATGTCTCACGATCTAATGACTCCTAATGGGACCAATTTAATGCATTCGTTATAACGAAAGGTTTCTGTTTAAAAAAACATTACGTAGCCCGTGCATCGATACGGTTTGAGATGTGTAACGTCAAACTCAAGTAAGTGGCACCTATTTGGATTCCGTATAAATTAATCACAATTTTTAGAGAGGTTTCAATTTTTAGATTAATACATGAGGTTAACAACTCTAACGGCTCCATTATATAACCGCGCCAATGCTGTTTAGATGCTCATGTTTTCGTTACGCATTTTTTGTTACACGATCCACTTTATTCTGCATGCACCTCTTAGCAGTTGCCGATTTTATAACGTTACACGTTAAAATTATTACATACAAAATAATTTGCTAATTAGTTAGATTTTCAGTGGTGGTCTGGTCCTTAAGGATCGTGAGATCGTTGTAGTACGGTCTACTGTATTTTCATTTTTAGTATCATTTAGTAAATTTTAGTTTTTCATAGAATTGTAATTTTGATAAGTCCTTTACTTTTAAATAAAATTCATTCAATATTTTTGTGCTCGTGTTCTGTTGACTATCTGAGAGTTTCTTCTAACGGTCTTCCAAGATCGCATATTTAATATGAACTTTAATAGCGACCGGATATATGGTCAGCCGTGATGTTTTCACTGCAACTTTTAGCAACGAAGTCAACCGTTTTTATTATAAAAAGATAAAGTATATATATTTTAACATTATTAAAACCAAGAGAAGATATTTTAGTAATGGATGAAAGCATACCATCAAAATATATTTAGCAATTCAAATGCATTCAATTTTTTTTTCTATAATGTTCAAGAAATTATGTTCAAGTTAATAATTATCAGTATATTATTTCTTTTTAGAAAAATATGAAACTTGTACAATATCCATTTAAATTTTGTAACTTTTACTTTTTTTCCATTCGGAAGAAATGGAACAGTATATACACTTTACAAATTAAATATGACTAAATGTGTATTTGTGTCATGGCCATATTTAAGCATAAGCTACAGGCTAATAGCCCTGCACCAGACACCACAAAAAAATCAACTGACATAAAATATTATTTAAAAAGGATGATAATCTAAATCCTAATGAAAATTATATTACAATCTTTATATGAGGGAGAAAAGTTCTGTAGCGCGATGCTAATATCTGCTGCATTATGCACTACTTGGCTAGGCTCGGTTTCGAACCGAGGAACTTCGGCTTGCTACGCCGATACTCTGCCGGTCAGGCTAAAGTGATCACTCTGGCCTGAGCGGGAGTATCGGGTAGATGAAGTTAACCCCACAGTTATATTTACCATAACAGATTTGTGCAGTGTAGAAATACGCTAATACGTTTATGTTCTTAAAAATATATGTTTAATTTGTGTTAATATTAAAATATATTAATACGATAATTACACTGGCATCGTTTAACTTTTTTTTTTAAATCAAAATTGTTTTTATTTTCTTACATTTTTATTTTGCTTAGAGCCATTTGAGGAAAATACAAAGACTAGCGCAATATTATATGCAATAGCCCAATTGCGGCCGAAGGGAGATGGGCTACTATATTCTCATAGAAGTACACAATTGTTTAACGCCCAGATAAAATATTGTCATGGGCCGCAATTGGAACTTTCCGATAGTATATTACTATTTTCATAGATTTCAGAATGCCATTAAACCTTGAGATTCTTTGAAACCATTGAAATTTTGTAACATAGTATTAGAAATTTACAAAAAACAGTGTATTCCACTTTCGTTTGTGCACTTAAAAATAATTTATTTGGAAGTTCTAGAATATATATTTTGAAGAAAAAAAATATTTTACCTAGAGGCCCACTAACTCTACATCTGGCTCTATTCGTTAGTGCAGTTTTTTGAAGAGTAGTGTTGTATTTAAAAAAAAACACCACTTTAATTCTCATCCATTATTTTTTGGAAAATGCAAACTGGGCGTTATCAAATCTATTTTACAAATAGACATTTATTTATATATTGCCAGTATTGTATTTGTTGAAACACGAATGTGAAAATAGCCTTCTACAGACGTCACAAAAATATCTAAATCTATAATGGGCTTTCGATTATTTTACGTGAGTGATAAACTAGTTTTAGAAAGATGAATAAATAATTCACGGCTACACAAACATTCGCTTTAAAAGAGTGTTTTGCTTTAAAAAAAAGTCAAGGTCCAGCAATTTTCATTTCAATCTTTTAGACACACATATGTGAGTGGTGTGTGTATGTGTGTGTATATGTATATGTGTATGTATATGTATATATGTGTATGTATATACGTGTATGTGTGTATATGAATATATGTAATTGTTGTTGTACTATCGTTTCTAAAAATGTTTGATTTTCAATTTAAAAAATATCATTATATTTCTGTATTTTTTTACAGAGCTATTATATCGATTTGAAGACTAAGAATTCGCTTTAAAAAACAACTAGGCCACTACAAATTATTTTTTATATAGATATTATTTTTTGTAGAAAATTATGTGTTGTATAATCTTTTCGAAATAGTTGTAATTTTCAATTAAATATAGGCTCTGATATTTACTTTAGGCTATATTTAAGAGCAGTCAAATTCGTTATCTAGAAAAAAAATTATTAAAAGTTTTAAAAAATTAGTTATTATTCAACGAAAGCTATTAAATTTGTGAATAAAGCAATGGATTTACCAGGTTCTGATTTAATCTGATACGGTTACTTAAAAGAAAATTAAGTTTATCTTTTGTACTTTGTGATTGTCGAAGAAATCTTTAAAATTGCAAATTGGTTGTTCGTTAACCACCCTTTGATCGTTACACTTAAACTGTTATAGTTTGTTAGGACTTTGTACAACGATCAAATTTAACGTGCACTAGTCGCTTATACACGGCGGTTAATAAGGCGAATTTTCTTTTCTTTTGACTGCACAAGAGACGAAGCTGGCAGCCCTTCGATCACGAGTTCGTTACGTTGTGAATTCCACATCGGTACTCAAAGTCACAAACTACCGATTATGAGATCAATACGTTATCCCTGGGCTATAAATGATCTGCTTCTTCTGGAAGCCCGATTTTATGCAGAGCATTGTGTATTTAATTGTAGGAAATTGGGTTCTTAAAATTAAAAAAAAATCCGTTATGAGTGAAATCAGAATTCGACAGTTATAAATACATTCAGGTTAAGGTAAGGTGTACGTTCAAAAGCGACAAATTGAACTAATTGGGTATGAGCACGACCAGAAGAATTTTATTAGAAGCATCGTTTCAGCAGATTATATAAATAGTGATTGGTCACCAACAAAAACCTCGCTAACAGAAGAATTATACGCAAACTTTTCCATCTAACGATCTCCATCCGTACCCCGTACTAGATTTGCTTAACTTCGGGATATTCAGGGCCGGATTGCCGAATAGGCTCATGAATCCCAGGCTTACACTTGACATTTTTGAAGAGCCCCCAAACCACACATTTTATATAAATATTTAACATTCCTAAAATAGTTTATAACTACATTCATCTTTTAAAAATTGCTTTATCAATTATAGTAAAAAGTAAACTTTACTCGTATTAAATTTGTTCGAATTTTGGAGAAAAAAATCAAAACATACAGATAATAATACTCCTTACTTGTTAAATATATTTTGTTAAATTATTTATAATGTGATGCATTTAAATGCCATTCAGGGGCAACGATTTTAGTAGATGTAAAACTTCGATTTGAAGTTCCGGGGTCTATTTGAGAGCAATGGGACCCCCTTTTAAAGGCGGGCTTCCTTGGTTCAATTTCTTAATCCGACCCTGGGGATATTACACACATTCTCGTCTAATTTTCTGTCAAGCGAGAATAAACTTGTTAATCGTACTATTTGTCATCACTAAGTAATAGTGTCGGAATTGAACTCTAGTACAGTAAAAGTATGTGTATATCCAGCTACCCTATATAGGTGATTTTAAAGATGCTTCACGTAAAAATTCCTTTCTAAAACCGTTTACCACCCAGGCGTAAATCAATTATGAATCCTTGCTTTCAAGATCCTATGTCCTCCAGCCTGACCATCCGTGAAGCACCGTGTCCATTTAATGCGGACCGACCTTGGCCATTCCCATACGTGTCTGACAGGAATCGTGTTATGACTTCCTCGCCAAACTTCATTTTTTATACCTACGTCCTATCAAACTGTCGATAAAAGAGAAGGAAAAAAATCATATGTGAAAATCGATTATTCTTTTTCGAGTTTAAGGTTCTATTTCTGAATGGCCCTTGGATAGATGTCATGTCATATCTGGAGAGAGAGAGAGCATTGGTTTTAGTGGCAAGATTTAATTTATATAGTTTCGTAAACTAACAAATGTTTGGCGCAGCTTAGCCGAATTTGGCTCTTGCGCCATAAAACTCCATCCAACCAACCAACCCAACCATATCTGGAGAATTTGGTTCTGGTTCTGTAAGAGAATTTAATTTCAAATTTTGTTGTTGAATTTTATGGTTCCAACTTTTTTGTAATGAATAGTTTGCTGTAATTAATTCAAATGTTTTGGAATTACAGAAATAGGCTGCTTTTAATATCCAATGCCCAAATTAAACATTTTAAAATTACTAAACTAAAAAGTGCCTTTTATTTCAATTTTGACGCCAGAATTATGATTTGGATTTATGAATTGACGTATATACAAATTATATCCCTTTTAACTTAGCTCGCAGTTAATATAAACATCTTCGTTAGTGGCTCTAAAAGCTTTTTGAAGGTTATCAAAGTGTTGCTTGACTGATTTTAAATTTCTAAAAGCTAATAAAGCTATTAAAATTGGTAACATAATTAGATATACATGAAAATAATTATAGTTTGTAATATTTGGGAATATTGTGAGAAATTTTTAAATATATAACACCGAAACCGCATTACATTATAACTTTAAAATCTCTCTTTTTGGAATTACTAATAGCGTATTTATATTTGCACTGTTGTAAGGTAACAAAAGACCGGTTATGCGATGTCCGGTTTGTGTATTTGCATCGATATTATAACTGTAATACGAATGAAGCACATACAGAATTCTAGCTTTCATTATCTACAGGTTGAGGAGTAACAAAATTATATATATATGGGAACGTCCAGCAAAAATGAAACTTTTTACTGAAATTAAAATTTTAACCAAACTGTAAGTGTGGTATATCAATTTAATCCTAGAAAGTTGCTGGATATGAATTTGTAAGGTATTATTTCATAAGAATAACAGTCTGCAGTGAAATTGTTCTGAAAGTTGATTTATTTCTTCACTTTTATTGGGGCCAAAAATGTCACTTCGATAATAGTATATTATTTTCTTAATTTTGTTCATTAATTGAAATCATTATATATACAAACTCATAATCCATTTACATATTTATCATATATATATAGTTGAAATATTTTAGATTAGCTTTTGAATAAAATTTTAACTCTATTTAATAGGGATATTTTATTGTCACAAGAGTAACAAAAAACATATAAAAGTTTCAAATTTGTAAAAACTACTTAATATTTTTACTTGAAACCTTTTAATCTCTGATTTGGTGGAATAAGACATATTTTACACCATTTATTTTTTGTGTGTCATGCATAGAACATCCTATGTTGTGTTGTCACAAGAGTAACAACTGACTGTGTCACAAGAGTAACGCATAACATTTCTGGCAAGTAAATCAAATAGGTTGTCTTCAGACCAAAACAAAAACAATATTTTAAGTTTATTTGGCTTTGCCCTTTTTAAGAATATGTTCTTGAGTACTTTTTCCATAATTAATTACATAATTAATTTAAAAAAAAATAATTTGCATTCATTCATTTTTTTAAAATGAATGAACTTAATTTTTTATTTATTTAAAATTACAGAACAATTATGACAGCAGGTCCTCAGAATGTGTGTATTTGTGGTTTTCATAAAAACTTTCAAAGTAATTCATAGGACAGTTGCAGATTTATTTTCTCCATTCCTAAAGATTTATTGATTTAGAGTGCTGTGTAGGCCCGTTGCACCGGGGGGAGCACGGTCCCACTATAAACTGGAAACCCTGAAAGTTGGGAATTTCTACTTCTAAAAATCCCCAATTTGAGAAAATTTATGCCTGAAGAAAATTAATATTATTAGCAAATGAAAGCTAGGGCATATTAGAAATGGCCTAACTTGTATCATTACATTTAAATTAGACCTCAGAACAGACATTGCATTGGAATATGGGTGCAACAAATCAATGCTTGTGAGAGAACTGTTTAAAATTACCTAAAATGTATATAATAAAAGATGAAAAATGCTGATAAGTTGGAACTGGGAATTTTCAGCACTGTTTAGTTTGGAATTTCGAATCGTTAAGTTGGGAAATTTGTTGTTTCAAGCCTGTTGTTTCAATTTTATTATGTTGCTGGTGCTTTGATACTTTACTTGAATTTTGGTAGACATTCAGAATGTGCATTTTTAAAAGATATCATAGAACGACTATTAGATAATACAAGACAGATTTTCTGTAAATGTGCTTGAACAGTATTTTAATGCAGCATCTCCAAGAAAATACATCGGTCAAAAGTGTATCCAGTTTTTTCTGATGGTTGCACAGGTCAATTTAAACAAAAATATAATTTTGTAAACATTTCAGCACTTAAATATTAACAGTTTTCATGGACATTTTTTTCCAACAGCTTATGATACGAGTGCTGTAGATGGAATCGGTGCTGTTTTTCTTTTTTTAAATGATGTCTATGAAATGAAGTGCATGGTAAAAAGCAATTATACAAAAAGCTGCTGATTTTGCAGAAATTGTTCATGGTGCAACAAAGGTAAACATACTTTATGTACCAAATGAAGAAATCATAGCCAAAGAATTCATTTGCGTATTACTCTTGGAGAAATTGTATAGTGAAGGGCACACAAAAACACACTTTGTCGAAGCTACCAAAAATGCCACTATCTACCATTGACCATAACACATGATCATTCCTACAAAGAGTTCATATTTTATAAAGGAAACAGCAATAAAACTGCAAGTGAAACCAATGATGAAGACGAAGAGCAATTCTGCTCAGTAACAGAACGCAAAGGAGCCGAGAAATTGTAATATAACCAGTAGGTGAATGTAAACTATGTTGTGGTCCGTTAATTCTAACAATATATGATAAATATCAAATAAGGTGCTTTAATACACACAAAAGTAAAAAGAATTCAAAAGTTTGAACCTTATGATCATGCTATTTGATACAAAAGAAACCAAATTGTGGCTAATTTTGTTGCTCTTATATTTGTAAAATATTTTTTTAGTAAACTATTTTTTAATAAAATAATTCTATACCCTTTTAAGCTATTTTAGACTCCTATCAATGTTTAAAACTGTTATATATTAAAAAAATTGAGAATTAGCTCATATATTAATGATTTTTTGAGGTTTTTAAGCAGAAATTCAATTGTGGACAAAATGTCACAAGAGTAACGTTACAAGAGTAACGCTTAGCCTTTTACTTAAAACAATGCCATTAATTCAGATTTTGTCAAAGAGATTCAAAAGTTTTTCCCTTTTGAAGAGTTTTAATTGCTCTATTATATTTATAAATTTGAGTTTTGTATTCTCATATAATTCACAGGAATTCTACCTTAAAAACACTTTTTGTATTTTGCCTTTTCCAGTGGTCACAAGAGTAACAAAAGTTTGATTTATTTCCTAGACAACAAAAATATACTAAATTACATATTAGATATGTTTTATGAAGCGGAATGACATGAACTTTTAAATAGTAATTTTGAATTTTATCCTAAATATGTTTAGTATTGTAAAAAATGTACGTTTTTATGAAAATTTTCTCTGACCGTCACAAGAGTAACAATGGACGTTCCCATATACCTTTCAACCTTGACACGCAATAAATCCTAAAAAAAATAAGAGAGCTAAGCTATGTTGCTTGTATATGTAACTACAACATGTAAAGTTTTATTTGTACTTAGTTTAAAAAAAAACTTAAAAACAATTTTTTAAATTAATTTTAAAAATTAATTTTTTTATTTTTAAAACTGTACTTTACAACTTTATGTGTATTTGTTACATGTACAGACAACATAACTTAGCTAGCTTAGTGATTTTACATTGGTTTTTCCATGAAAATAAAAGAATTAACTGCTGTATATCTTATCACTCGTATATATAAATTTAAGGTTTGTTAAAATTGTTGGGACTGGGTTTCAAAAAGTAAGAACGACCCATTAGTCTCGTCTTACTAGCCGCCTTTAGACGAGTAGTGCTGATTTGTTAGGCTTTAAATATCGTCTGGTAAAAATGTCCTCACGTTGTTTTCTTTGGGTAAAAATAAAGTGAGTTTCTGTATCATTCGAACGTGGCTCAAGATTGTTTGACGATGATACCTTAACAACGCTCATAAAAAAAATCTACTTATTACTCTAGATACAATGGTAATTGTCTTTCCCGGTCTATTCATTCAATTGAACGTCTCTTAAAAGAAACTCACCTATTGCACAATGAAAACCGCCCCACTTTGTCCTCATTGCCAACATCCTCTCACTATTCAACATATTTTAACTTCTTGTCCTCGTCTCAGAATTTTATATAATCGCTTTTTTAATACTTCATCTCCCCATTTGTCGTATTTACTGAATCATCCACCTCATTCATCACTATTTATGTTTTTAAACATCATGGGATTTTTACCTCTTCTTTGAATTTAATTTCTGTTTATATGTATATCTTTTAGAACTTTAATGTCGGTTGAAATTACCTTGTGTTCGGCACAGCTTGCTTTGTTTTTAATGTTGGTTTGAATTACCGAATGTTTGGCGCAGCTTGGCCATGTTTGGCCCTTGCGCCATTAAAACCCATACAACCAACCAACCAACTTAAAATAAACTAAATTTGTTTTTATTTTAATTAGTTTCATTTTGAAGGAAAGCTTATTTTGTAGTACATACATGTAATTTTGAATTACTGTTCGTTACTTTTAATTACTTATGTAGGTTTGAGTTGTTTACTGTGAAAAAGTTAAAAGTAAAGTGTTCATCAATCACCTGCACCTTGTAAACATAATTTTGCACCTCCATTAAGAAATGTTTTCGTTTTAGAATTCCCAAAATAGCACTTTAATGCCTCCATGAACCTCCAGTGGTCATTTGGGGAAAAGCATATTGACCATTGTCGAATCTATTCGACAAATAATCATATTTTTTTCAAAAATGGCTTTTTTTGTGTTGAAGTACGAAAATGGAAATAAAGCAAATACAAACAATGACGTCGGAAAAGCTGACTACGTACTCTAATGGGTTTTCGATTATTCTACGAGTCTATAAGTGCGACATTTAATCTAATATGAACAATAGTTCCGAAAGAATAACTAGAAAAAAGACAAGGTCAATGAATGGGACTTTTTCCCCTTTTTGTGTTTCTCTATTACTTGTGTGTGTAAGTATAGTACTATATATAATCAATAATTTCCCTTAAAAAGTATAACACACACAAAAAAAGAATATTTTATTTGGGATACAATGTAAACAATGAATGCATGATTCATATATTTTAGTGTTTTTAATCGATAATTTTTTTTCTTCAAAAATGGCTCTTATTAAAAAAAAATTCAAATATTAGAATTTCGACGGGCATACTTCTGACTGAAGTGGGGGACCAACTTTACTTACTGAATAGCTCTAGTGTGACGTTATTTCAACCAACTAATCATTTTTACAAATTCCTATTTAAGAATTTAATAGATTTTTTAAAAATTAATTTTAATGATATGATTTTCTTTAACAAATATTATATAATCATTCCACTTACTCTTACTTTATAAACTAAAATATAGAGATGAGTAAAATATGAGATGAAAATATATGAGAATATTTGATCTAATCTAAATTTTAATGGGGGGTAGCTATTTTGGTGCAACGTTTCACCACTAAATGGTATCCTTGGAAACCATAAAATGGTGAAACTAAGCGCCAAATGTTGGTTGCAGCTAAATGGGTACCAAATTTTGGTGCAAGATCGTAATAATTTTTAACAGTGTAGTACAGGGATAACCTAACGGTTCATTTATGTCCATGGTATTTATTGTAGTAAAGTAGTATAGTATGAATACCCTTAATGCTGTACAATATTACATATTACATGCTGTACAATATTACATATTACATGCTGTACAATATTACGTATTACATGCTGTACAATATTACGTATTACATGCTGTACAATATTACATATTACATGCTGTACAATATTACATATTACATGCTGTACAATATTACATATTACATGCTGTACAATATTACATATTACATGCTGTACAATATTACGTATTACATGCTGTACAATATTACGTATTACATGCTGTACAATATTACGTATTACATGCTGTACAATATTACATATTACATGCTGTACAATATTACATATTACATGCTGTACAATATTACATATTACATGCTGTACAATATTACATATTACATGCTGTACAATATTACATATTACATGCTGTACAATATTACATTACAATATTACATATAGTGCATAGAATTTTTTTAGACTATGTTCTGTTTCATTAGACCTATTACAGTATTTTTTGTTCCACCCAAATGACTAATGTGACTTTGTCAAGGACGCAAATACATTTCGCTAATTACATTACATATAGGCTGTAACAATTAAAAGGTAGAGACCTGATAATATATTGTAAATAAGTTATTACGAAGATACATAATTTCATAAAAGTTAACTTAATTGGATTAATAAGTGATATTGTTTTTATAAACAACAGACGCGACTAACTGGGATGCAACCACATTAGCGTTAATTGAATTAATTGTTCCCATTTTCATAATTATTTTTAGCGTGTTTTCGAAAAGTCGAGTAATTGATATTGTTTTTCAATATTGGTGCACTTTATTTAATGATATTGCATGTAATTTTCTAGTTATTCATTTGGATGTTGCTGTTTTACTTAAAAAAATGCATGTTGATATTCAATGATTTATAACATAATAAGCAAATTGGATGCCGAAATTTCCTTTTACCCTCTTTGAGTAATTTCCTTTATTTATTTCCCATGCTCGTTAAGTCTAGTGAAATAGAAAATTACTGCTGATTGCATTTGAAAATACAAGGATCTTTTTTATGAAATTTACTGTTATACGATCTTATTCATGGGAGAGTTACTTACTATCTGAGAAATTATCCGGAGAAACACATCGAACGTTTACACCAGACATGATTTTTTTTATCGAGAAGTATTATATGACATTTGTCTTTTCGAGGTCATAACAATCGGATAGTTGTTATAACAATAAGAATAACTTCCCAACAACTGTGTTTGAGAGTGAAATATTCTCCTGTGTGTTCAAACTCTTAGATTTTAGCTTATTTGGTGTTTTCTTATAGTTCACAGTAACTGTACATCCCCAAGTGTTATAAAAAACCCTTTGAAGTATATATGTCTTTAAACGTGAAAACCTTTTTCGACCGAGCGTTAGCAAGGTCCTGTTTTCACTCGAACGCTCGGCATTTCGTCTGTTTGTAATTTTTTTTTGTTATACATTCACGACAAAACGCGTTGTTCGATTTTCTTCAAATTTGGCATGAATTTCTTCAAAGTCATTAAAAACGACGAATGTGTTTTTTAAATATTTTTTTTTGTTCCGTTTCAAGGTGGTGGCCATTTTATTATTTGATAACATATGAAGATGGTGACCGTTTTATTGGTTCAGTTTCATGTACAGATAATATTTTTTGGTCGCGAGGTCTACTGTTCCCACTGAGCTAGAATAATATAACTATAAGCACTGGAACTAGGACTACGCGTCGCCGACTACTTTACTCATTTTTGAGCGAGGGTAGAAAACTAGTTCTTTCGCAGAGGTTTTCGTTGATTTAAAAATGCATTTATGGTTTTTAAAAATCCATTAAATGTTTCACATTTAATGTTTTTCCATACGTACTTCCTTACTTACAAGAAAAAGAAGACACCAAACAAAAACAGTTGTAAACATTTTTATGACGTAATGTGGGACTCCTTCATAGCCAAGAACGAATGTTTTCTCAACATTTATTCCTAATTGTATGCATTCTTGCGGTACGGTAATATACATTGTCTCTCAATGGCAGTACACGCTCCAGTGCTTATAGTTACATTATATTGTAGCTCAATGACTGTTCTCACAGCTACTAGTATAGTTTTTAAATGTAGGAAATAGCCGGCATTTCGTTAGACAATTTAGACCCGTGTTTAAACACATTAATTGCAAAGAAAATAGCCCATGTTCTGAAATTTCTTTAATATTATTCTAACAATCAACTAAAATTATACTATATCATTAGAGATTAACATCACACATTTTGTTTTATAGAATATCAATTTTAGATTCAACCAATCATGTTATTTTAAAGAAAGTTAACCCTTTGCACTCCGTTGGCGTTGGTCAGGCGACAACATAACGACTCGTTCTTTTGGTTCCCTGTTCTTTCAAATAAACGAGAACAGCATGATCTTGTGTTTAAAAAATATCGATATTTTTTTCAACTCGTTCTTTTGCATATCCAAAACAGATTTGGTTTCTTTTTTCTTCTATAAGCATAACAACTTCTAGAGAAAAGACCATAAGGACGAATAACTGTTCCGTAGAAAGAACGGAAAACACAAAGAGTTCTTAGAGTGCAAAGGGTTAAACTTATTTACTCCTTCCAAAAACCATTTGTTATGTGCTGAGTAAATCTCAAAATATATAGAAGCTATAAATACCTAACATCGATATTTTAACCTTAAAAAAGGAGGATACAATAATTTCAATGATCGATATATTTCGGATATGATAATGAAAAACACATACAAATCCTCTTGTTACTTATCCCCAATGGATTTTGTGTACAGATGAACCCAAGTGTAAAGAAAACCGTTTGTCATGGTTATACATTACTGAACATTTCATCACAAAATGTATCCTGTTATTTGCTTGTCAATGAGCAAAATCAATTGCAAAGAAGAGCACATATCTGAGTGTCACGCTATTCACTGTAATTGCGTGACATAACGTAAAGTGTTCTTCTCTAAGCAGAATTCTTGCTGTAGAATAATGTATTTTTCTGAGAAGATAACTGGAACTGTGTAAATGACGTCTCTATTGTTTCAATTTTTATTTTTTTGTAACCATACATCAAGTGACAAAGGGAAAAAAACGATGGAGGTCCACTTTTTGCTCGAATCGAAATCTCAACATTTTATGTTAGCTAAGGGCTGTACTTTTATTGTATCAGGGTTGTAAAACGAAAAGAGCGATTATAGTTAATTTTTTTTTAAAGTTTACTTCTATTTTCTTCTTTACTTTATATTATTACCCTACATGTAGTATTCAGGGATAAAACAATGAGTGTCTACTTTTTGTTAAAATCGAAATCTCAAAGCTTTACGATCGTTCTTTTTTTACACCAGATTGCAGGTAAAACGATTATAGTACAACACATATAATGCTAAAAGATCAGAATGCTGAGTTTGGCTATGAGACATGAAACGTTTTTTAGGGTGTTCTGCACAATCACCTCAATTGGACCGTCATCACTGTTAAATATGCTCTCTCATATTTGCCGAAATTTGTTATTTTTGACGAAACAGACGCTTGCCATATGCTTGGATTAAATATTTCGTCAAACTGAGGAAATTAATTTTTGTCGTTTTTTTAACTACATTTATTTTATCAAAAATGAGAACGATTTTAAATAATATAATAATTCAATATCGATAAGCTGACTCGAACCGCGTACCTCTCGTTCCAGAGTCCAACGCTCTATCCACTCGCCAAGAAGGTACGTTTGAGTTCTAACAATATAAGTATAATTGAATTCTGTCAATATAAGTATAAGAATCAAACATGAGCTGATGTCCGAGAAAATAGCCGAAAAGGAATCTGAGTAAATTAATTTCGTTTAAAATGTGAGCATTCTTGTTTCGTCAGAAGTCACGCAATTAAATAACGAAACGATTGTCAAAAATAACAAAAATACCTCAAATATGAATTCACCTGGTGATAGTACTCCTTGAAAGCTAAAGATGGCACAGGTATCTCATCTTTAAAAAAAATAGAGTAAAGTGTTCTTACCTCATGACCTTCAATTGTGTTATGTTATTTTATAAATTTCAAGAATTTGCCCATCTAAAAAATATTGTACTAATTTTTGCACTAAAGAATTCCCATTCGCATATATATAGCAATAAAGGGGAAAATTATAACTTTTAAAAAAACTTCCAGATACATAAAGGCATATATTATATATATGTTTTTTTATACTTTAATGCTAGTTTAAATATTTATAATTTGTTTAATTTAAATGATTTAAACTATATTAAAAAAATAATTTTAAGTTTAGTTGAAACACAGTAAAGTTTTAGATAGCCTTTAGCGTCTGCAATCTAACTAGAGGCAACCACAACCTTGACATTTCGAACTATGTTCTCTTCCCCCGTAACTATTTTCAGTAGGTCACGTTTTCCTTTAAAGAGCTTTTCTTAAACCTCTAACCACCTACTTGACTTTAATATGTATGACCTAACATGTTAATTCGTATTTTATTATGTATGGTTTGAGAAGAAAAGTTTGGCATTGAAGAATCACATGAAAAGATAACTATACCACCGATGTCTATACAAATGTTTGTATTACGACATTGTATTACGCCAGCTCTGACATTACCTTCGTAGTTTAGGATATAAAAATTCGGCTTATATCATGTCTTATATCGCCTTCATCGGAAAAAAATCGTGACAAAAAGTGTTTAGTTTGACTTCGGTTCTTGAGACACAGCCTTTCAATTAAATTGCCCGTTATTTGAAATTGTTAATTGTTTTTAATAAAAATCCTTTTTTATTTCCGATTATTAAATATGGTGAAGCAGGTAATTTAAATATGAATTTTTATATGGTGATTTATGTAAAAACATAATCTTTTTGATTTTGAACTCTTTGGAAAATGGCTATGTTATTTATTCAGATTTCAACCTGTAATTTTAATTAATATAATAAAATATAATATAATAAAATATAATATAATAAAATATAATATAATAAAATATAATATAATAAAATATAATATAATAAAATATAATAATAAATCTTAGATTTTGAAAACAAATTACTGTTGAATCAATAATTGAGTTAACCCTTTAGACTCAAGTGGCTCAATCACCAAAAAAAACGACCTGTTCCTTTGTTACCTGTTCTTCAAATTAAACGAGAACTGCATGTTTCGAATATGAAGAACGCTTTTCTTTCGTTAGCTTGGTTTTTTTTATCGAACTCTATTTCAAAGAATGACATCATATGGGTATAAAAATATTTTATTAACCATTTGTACTCGAGTGTCGCCTTTAAGTCACCGTAAAAACACCGGGTTATTTTTTCTTCTTCTGTTCTTCAGAATTAAAGAGAACAACATATTCTTGAATTTAAAAAAGTTATTCTCTCACAAACTTCGATATAAATTAATTTTGTCATCTAGAAGCACCATCTAAAAGCATCATCTAGAAGCACCAAGTGTGCTTATTACCTGCTTCACCATATTTAATAATCGGAAATAAAACAGGATTTTTATTAAAAACAATTAACAATTTCAAATAACGGGCAATTTAATTGGAAGGCTGTGTCTCAAGAACCGAAGTCAAACTAAACACTTTTTGTCACGATTTTTTCCGACGAAGACGATACAAGTCAGCACAATTATATAAGCCGATTTTTTTTTAATCCTAAACTACGAAGGTAATTTCAGAGCTGGCGTGATACAATGTCGTTATACAAACATTTGTATAGACGTCGGAGGTATAGTTATCTTTTTATGTGATTCTTCAATATCAAACTTTTCTTCTCAAAACATACATAATAAAATACGAATTAACATGTTAGGTCATACATATTAAAGTCAAGTAGGTGGTGAGGTTTATGAAAAGCTCTTTAAAGGAAAACGTGACCTGCTGAAAATAGTTACGGGTAAAGAGAAAAAAGTTCGAAATGTCAAGGTTGTGGTTGCCTCTAGTTAGATTGCAGACGCTAAAGGGTATCTAAAACTTTACTGGGTTTTAATTAAACTTAAAACTAATTTTTTAATATAGTTTAAATCATTAAAATTAAACAAATTATAAATATTTAAACTAGCATAAGTATAAAATCATAGCATAAGTATAAAAAACTTAAAATTATAAAATATGCCTTTATGTATCTGAAGGTTTTTGACAAGTTATAATTTTCTCCTTGATTGCTATATATACGACTGGGAAATACTTCTTAAATGCAAAAATTATTATTCTATAAGTAATCTAGAACTTTCTTCATGTTAAAATTCCTCACAACCCTTGTTGTTTTATAAACATATTAACCACTAAATATATGTTTGGTATACTGGGATTAAAATTCGGCTTCATACATAACATTTTATTTTAATAATTATCCACCTTAAACATAAAAAGAATACGCTAAAGAATATATTTTTAAGGTATATATAAACCTTAGGAAATGCAATAATCGACCAAAAATTACAAATTTGTAATTTTTTTGCTCTATATTGTCTTCTTATTCATTATTTTCCGATGATACCAAGATTGTATAAATATTCCAAAAACTTTATTATTTACAAAGTGTTATTCTAGGGCCCTACTTGCAATGGGAATACGTTTTGTAAACTTTAAATTAAATTTCTGAAAAATTGTATTTTTACCATATTCTAAAGATACTAAAGTTTCCCGTTTTGGATAAGTTATTTTTACATTCAACTTCATATTAGTTGTGGGTTGTTATGAACCTCAACTATAAATATTCGTTAAAAAAATGTAACAAAATTTTAAAGTTGTAATTTAAAAAATATATATATATTTTTTGGTCTTGCGAGGTAAAAAACTGTACATGCTACAAACTTTTTGTGGTTCGTAACATTAAAAAGGATACTACCGGAAATGTTTAACAAAAATTATGCTTCTATATCATTTACAGCTTACATACATAATCGTGTTTGAAAAAAGTTGTTAATTAGCTAATAAAATTCTAATTATCTAATTAGCATTTGACACTATTCGGAGTTTCTTATATGGATTACCATCGATATTAAGATGTTTTCTTACATAAAAAAACTAGATTTTTAAAATTATAATTAAAAAAAAAAATTCCAGGTATGTGCGTACACTTCAAAAAGAACAGATACTGTGTGCGTGTGTGCATATAACTGTTCTATAAAAAGAACATAAATATCAAACATTTTTTAAATACATATCAATTTCAACACCCCTAACATTAATGATCATATACAAAATATAAATGTAAAATTTAAGACTTATTAATCACATAGGTTTAGGAAAAAAAACCGCGCACGTAGTTGAAGCTTAAGGTTGTTGTTCAAAAATAGAATTTGAGTAAAATACTTTAAGACAAGAAAATATTTTCGCTGGAAATGGAAAGTTGTTTAGTCTAGATTTTACTTATTTTACAAAGAATGAATATTAATATAAAAAAAGTATTTAAAATTTGGTTCAATACGTTAATGCATAATGATGAACCAGTTGCGTGCTTTAATTAACAATTTATTGAATATCTATGGTAATTTATTGTTTAACACAACGAAAGTTTCTACCTTAATTACTCAGAAAAATTTATTTTTGTACTCCTTGGGTGAATGCCAGAGAGAACAATGACCACACAAGTTGAAGTTTATGCCAGACTGTACCACTGATATAGACGAGTCGTCCCGTTGCGAAATCGTTAAGCACCATCCAGATTTTTTTTCACAGAAAGTGAAAATAAACTTTTGTAGAGTTTAATTTCTAGTAAATAAGATAACGTTAACAGGTTCTAAGTTTAAACTAAGAAGTTACTAAATTAAAATGTTGGGGTGGGGGCCCTAAGGCTAAGCGCGAGCTCATTATAATTTACTCTGAAGAAGAATATCAGTAATTGGATTTGTGTATGAAATAAGAAAAAACAAATGCTTTTTATTACATGTTTTATTATTCAGGGTGGTAACATAACCTGGAAAACCGGGAAATCAGGGAATTGTCATGGAAATTTTTTATTCTGGAAATATCAGGGAAAAGTCAGGGAAATTTTCGAAATTTCACAAAAAATCAGGTAAATTTTCAAATTTGGATCATTAAAACGGCAATTATCCTCCATTATGCACTCTATTCTGCTTAATTAAGTTGTCAATATTTCCTTTTTGTTCTGAAAAAGAATTTTTTAAAAAAAGTATGGTTATGCACATTTTCATATTTTCAGTTTTATTTTTGTAAAAACGTGAACCACTGCTGAGGGAGCAGCAAAAGCAAAGTGCATTGGACCTTGAAATTGGGAGCAACATGTAAGGGGCTAATGAATGTGATTTATTGAAGATTGGAATAGGAAATATTAAGCATATAAAACACTTAAAATTATCACCAAAAGAAATAGTTGGAAAAATTTGCATTCTCTGCTTACAGAGAACATGATTAATTACTATTATGCCTGCCACAATTGTATAATTTGTGTATCCATAAATTATTATTTTAACTGACAATAAGTATTGCTTATAAATTTTTATTTATTATGCAGTAAATTTATTGTATTGTAGCATGGATACTTTGTTTTTATACAAAGCATATATTTCAACGTTTCTTAATGTAATTTTAAAGTCAGGGAAATTTTGTGACATCATCATGGTAGTCAGGGAAATATCAGGGAACTTTTTTTTCAGAATTTTGTTGCCACCCTGTTATTATAAGATATAAAATGCACAGCAGTGTGGACATTTACAAAACCTGGCTACTTGCTAAGGAGCAGCTGTTGGGAAGTTTACAAGTCGATGTGACTTGCATGTCTGAAAGAAACCTACCAAATGTAATAGTAGTGAATAGTTCTGGGTCGCTTATACTTCTGGTTTACCTCGTGGTCGTATCTGGTTATTTCCTTGAGATGCTGAAGGTCTGAGTTGTCAATGGCATGTTGTAATTGTGCGAGATAGTCAATATTGCGTTGTCAATAGTGTTCATTTTAAGGTCCCTGCGTAATATTGTGTTCCTGACCTTGGTGTATTAGCTATCCTTCTGAGGGCTTTGCTTTGGAAATATTGAAGTTTATGTCTGTACGTTCTTCGGACTGCAGCCCAAGACGGACAGGCATACAGTAGAACTGGTCTGATCATGCTTTTGTAAAGTATTACTTTGTCCCTAAGTGTCATTTTAGAGTTATTCCCAATTAGGGGATTTAAGCTTACACTTGCACCCGTCGCTTTTGCGATAGTCTGTTCAATGTGTTCTCTGAAGTCTAGTCTACTGTCGAGGTGTACTCCTAAGTATTTAGTGTGGTGTTCTCTCTTTATTTCTGTAAGAATTCAATCGAGTCTTCTTGGTTGAGTGTAGGAGAGTTGGACTCTGGAAAAAGAGAGGTCAGCGATTCAAGTCAGTTAACTTAATATGTATATGCAAAATAATGTTGGCAAGATAAAGCCAAAGAGAAGCTAGTCGATATTAATTTATTATAATATTTAAATTCATCCTAATTTTTGTTGAAATAAATTTCGTTAAAAAAAATTAAAAATAAAAAAGTAAAAAAAACGACAAAACGACTTTCCTCAGTTTCGCGAAATAATTAATCAGAACATATAGTCATATATTTGTCATATATTTGAACATATATTTGTCAAATATGAAAAGGCATTTTTTACAGAGACCATGAAACAACGATTGCTTGTAGCAGAGGAAATCAGGTGTTTTATTCGAAATTGTCAAGATCGAACTGGCCTCGTCGGGAAAGAAATGCCAAATGGTCACCCCTATTTTGGAACTGAAATTCATCACTGCATCAGTCAATTACATCAAAAAGGAATAGATTTGATCTGCAAGACTTCAAAATTTTTCTTCAGTCATCTAGTTCGTCTAACCCAGTGGTCGGCAAACCGTGGCTCGCGAGCCACATGCGGCTCTTTGGCTTTTTGAGTGTGGCTCTTCCACAAATTACCAAGTGCGGACGGGCGCGTTGAAACTTCGTGGCAAAAATTAAAAACAACAACATACAAACTTAACTTACCCAAACTTTCCAATGAGATGCAATGCAGTTGTTCACATTAGTTATTGTTATGATTGAGAAAGGTATGTTAAGATAGTTTGGACATACAGACAGGATGAACGAAAGGAGATAGACGAAATACAAGACGAGTGTGGATGGAAGAGTTGGAAGGGGTTGATCTCAGCGAGCGCACCTCAATCAGATTGAGGCTGATTTTAGCAAAGACCAGCTTAGGAATAACAATGTATCTACCTATATTGTCTAGGTTTAAAAAATGTGGCTCTCAGAAGAAATTTCAATCGTTGTTCTGTTGATATTTGGCTCCCAAAAGAAATTTCTATCGTTGCTCTGTTGATATTTGGCTCTGTTGACTAATAAGTTTGCCGACCACTGGTCTAACCCGACGAAATAGAATAGCTTTTCTGCAGAACTGGTTAATTTGTTAAGGGTAGGTAATTTTAAAAAGTAATTGGGGATGGGCTAAACAAGATCATCCTTGTTAAATTTGAATACTATAATTAGTCATATTTTTTTATATTTGTGAATATGTATAAATACTAGTTTTTAATAATATTAATTTCTGTACTCATAGAACCAAGCAAACGTATAGAAAAAAAAATACATCAAATTCTCGACTTCAAGTTTTTAATTCAAACCTAATACTTCCTTTACATTTTATTTCATATATTGTAACAAAAAACAATTTTTAAGTTTGTTTTGCCATAAAATACGTCAATACAATTCCGTGCTTTGACTTATTTATTTGTTTATGTTATTAAATGCTCACCACAAACAAATTAGGCGCAAACGGCGAGAAAAATATTGGAAGAAAGGTCGACCTTATTTTTAACCAATATATTCAATAAAATAAACCAATCATTTAAGCTGAACAATAGCCTTCTACTTTGCGGTTTAATTTCGTGATGATTCACGCCTGTTACGTGTACAATTCCTAATCATTTATTCAGCCTATTGATCTAACGATTAAAAGACAAGTTATACAAGGAGATATTTTCCAAAAATAGAAGTTAATTTACAATAATAAAAGAAAGGCTTCGTGGATCAGCACAAAGCACCTGTTTCCTCTGCGTATAAAACGTGGAGAATTTATATGCGAGTACCACCTGAAGATGTTCATCTGAGGATCAGATTTGAAAATTCCATTAAGTTTTTTTAAATGATTTTAATAATTTTTGAAATATTGTATAAAGATACATATTTAAAATAATAAATTTATATTTAGAACGTGCCTAGGTAGCGAGCGGAACTTCAGAACAATATGTCACAAGTTCGAGTCCCGATGAGACTACTACTATTTTTTTTAATGTATATGCTTTAACATATGCCCAATAACGTGGGGCCAAACAGCTAGTTTTATTATTAAAACGTATAAAGGGTGGTAATAAAGTAAGTTCCCCTGTGAAGAGGTATCTGTACCTAAAACTAGCAAACATAATTAAACCACATTTCATATTAAAAGCCCATTCTACCCGAACGATTAAAACGCGCATGAGATTGTCGGTGATTCGACAATTAATACCATGTGGTATGAATTCGCGAATCAACATCTTATAATGGGACACCATTTTACACGGACGGGATAAACTAGTGTGATCCTTTGCAGATAGTTCTGTGATTCAAGAATACAAATCACGTAGTTCTAATTTGCAAATGCTCACGCGCGCTTATCTCGTCGGTGAAGAATCGATCTAAGTATTATAGAGTACTATAAAAGTAAGGTAAAGCAAAAAAAAAAGTAAAAGATAAACTTAAGGTAAAAGCACCTAGAACACTGTCTCGTAATATTGAATCATTAAAGATAAACACCATCTGAGATGTCTTCCATATCACGTCTAGTCGCCAATAGCCCAATGTGCAACTCTTGCGCGAACTTAATTAGCCAAACCGCACGATGATTAACATGAAGGGTTCTTTGGATCACAACAGATATATCGTCGCATCAGGGCAACAGTAGGATATGAGCAAAAACAGAGTTGCCTATAAAATTGATTTTAAAATTTGCTGTTTTTTCAATGCTGAATATCTAAGGCTGTAGTTCAGGGATTTCAAAGAAGACATAAAAATGTCCGAGTGCTCCACTAAATAAAGGCACATTTGGTAATATTAGCAAGACCGAAAATTCATTTTCGTTTTTTTAGATGTCTTATTGTAGCTCTGAGACGACGATATAACGACGAATAGAATATAGAATATAGAATAGAATATAGAATATAGAATAGAATATAGAATAGAATATAGAATAGAATATAGAATAGAATATAGAATAGAATATAGAATAGAATATAGAATAGAATATAGAATAGAATATAGAATAGAATATAGAATAGAATATAGAATAGAATATAGAATAGAATATAGAATAGAATAGATAATTAATATAATATAATATAATACAATTAGAATATAATATAATATAATATAATTAGAATAGAATAGATAATTAATATAATATAATATAATACAATTAGAATATAATATAATATAATATAATTAGAATAGAATAGATAATTAATATAATATAATATAATATATAATATAATACAATTAGAATATAATATAATATATAATATAATACAATTAGAATATAATATAATATAATATAATTAGAATATAATATAATATAACTAGAATATAATATAAGCATTAGAGCGAGGACACCCATTGAGCGACAATGTACTTAACCGTGCCGCGGAGATACATACAATTCGGAAGAAAAGTTGAGAAAATATTCGTCCTTAGCTATGCGTCTCACGTGACGTAAAAGTGATGTTTAAAACTGTTTTTTTCGGCGCCTGTTGTCTTCGTTTTCTTGGAAGTAAGAAAGCAAATGTGGAAAAACATTAAATGTGTAACATTTAATGTATTTTTGAAAGCCAAAAATGTGATTTTAAATTTACGCAAAGCGAAACGAAAGGTATATTTTTGCTACCTTCGCTCAAAAAAGTGTAAAGAGGTCGGCGACGCTTAGACCGCGCTCCAGTGCTTATAGATACTATTCTAGCTCAGTGTTTGGAATAAATGTTTTCTTTAAGTATAATTTAATTTAAATATAATTTTTTAAACTTGTTGTCTCTTTGAACACTTTGTCTTTTGGTATCAGTGTTAATAGCTTTTAATATCATGTAGCAATTTTTAGGGAATTTATATAAAAAAAATATATAACTCTAAAAGACAGCTACAAATACAGGTTGGTCACGAATTGTTGGGTGAAGATCATTGTTTGGCTATATCGCATTTAGTTGTATTTGCATAATAATACACTATGGTGCCCAACTACTTCACTTATATTGTAAACATGTCGCTTGGCTTTAGTAGCAACAACCAAAGTAGTTAAAATACAGTAAAAAGAAAGGTTTATTGTGTGTAGTTATATAGCCAAACAAGACCATCGCCCAACAATTTGTGATACCCTGTACGTTGTAGATACATTTTTAATGATACCCGATTCGTAAGTTCTGTTGATACATGTCGTGTCCCAAAGAAAAAAGTTAATTGTTCAAAAAATAACATATTAGATAACACACATAATTGGATGAAACTGTCCGTAAGACTCCTAAGGTTAAAAAATAACAACATGTACTTTTGTTTTCTGTTCTTTAAATTAAACGAGAACTGCATGGTCTTGAACATAAAACGCTTTTATTACGTTAGCTTGTTTTTTATTTAATTCCATTTTAAAGTATAATATTACCTGGAAATTATCAAAGCAACGATCGAGGATTTGATTGGGGAAAAGAACAGGAACGGGATGCAAGTGTTCCATAAATTCCGCATACATATGCATTCGTATATATAAATGGCAATAGCCCAATTGCGGCCGAAGGGAGCCAAGTTTACCATATTCTTAAAGAAGAAAACATTTGTTTATCGCCCGGACAAAAGGTTGCCATGGGCCGCAATTGGAACTTTCCGATATAAATTCCGCCCTAAAAAATAGTTTATGTTGTGACCTTGTTGGACTAAATGCCGCCAACGGAAGAAGTAAATCAGTAATGTTTTCTTTTGGTGTAATATACTGTTTTTTTTAAATAAAAATAGATCTCATCATGTCGTTTTCTGATTGTAAATAAGGAAATCTTGGCCCGCCATGCTGCTCAGAAACAACTAATACCATCCTTTTTGACATATCACCCTTTAAGTAGTCGATTTTGGCACAGGACTATGACATTTCACTGTTTAAAAACAGGTGGTTTCCTCTTCGAGAAGTCTTTTTGGGCTTCTCATCCTCTTCATCAGTCGATTTTGGCACCGGGCAACGGTACATGGGCCGTTTGGGGATTGTCATCCCCTCCGAGCCGTCGGTTTTGTCATATCAATCTCTTTCCCGGCAGTTGTTTTGAAATTTTCGCATTATAGTAACTTCTTTTATTAGAATTCAACCTAAATTAAACCCAAATTAAATTCTACAAATTATTTTAAGAAAAGTATGTTCAAACTGCACAAATAATAAAAGAAAATAATATATTTTACAATTTTATATAAATGGTAAAACAGTGGTATTTGGTATTTGCATTACTACAATTTAGATGATGCCAACTTTGGCATATTAATCTATTTCGTTACAACATATAAGCGGAAAAAAGCAGATAAAGTTTGCGAAAAAGAAAATAGGGAACAAAAATTGCGTCTCTGAATTTACATATTCCAATAAAGCTTAATGAAAATTGTAATATTTTAACATGTAAATAATAATTTTGACGACATGTATAAATGTTTTAATATTTTTACAAAATCATCTTAAATTCAAAATATTTAAGAAATAGAGTTGGGAAATATTATGTAAATTCTAAATATCATTTTATGGATTTTTTTACCTCAACATTATCATAATCTTCGGATTTCAGTTTTAAATAATTGTTTCTAAAAATCCCGTTAAAAATAAAACATTTCTAAGAAAGCAGACACGTGTATTAAAATTCACACAGCATACTTTCTTTGAAAATTCAATATCCAGCCTCCATCTAGCCTACTTTAACCACGTCTTAACTTTCGCGTGCCAGTTGCATGCATTAATAATACACGCAGCAATCACTTCATTGCTATTCTTTGTGTATTTATTAGCTTCCTACAGTGGCATTATTGCGTGCGTAGAATTTCTCATAATACACAACACATTGAAAAGAGTTCCACTATTTTGCGCCTCTTCAATATTTTATGTTTTTTACACAATGGATACTGGCTGGAACTGTTGTGTATGATTATTAAAAAATATAATATTTATGAAAATATGTGACATAAATATTTATATTTTTCTAAGCAGTGAAATTCATAAATAGAAAAGGTAACAAATCCGTCGTTACACTTTATATACTATAGTGAGCTATAACGATTGCTTAATTCATTCAAAAACGAGGTGATTTAAAATATTTGTGTATCTTTTTAATACGGCGTGTTGAAAAAACGTCGCACAAGAGCTACACTAGAGACGAATGGTACCAAACTCGGGACGCTCCGATTACGAGACTGGTGCCAGACTAACCAGGCGATCACGGGTGCTCATTAGATTAAAGTTACATTGTTGCTGGGTTTTTTTGTAATCGCATTTAAAAAAAACAACTTTTAAAAGTACTTGTTTAAGAGAAGAAATCAATAGAAAGAGTGCTGACGTTTTTAGTTACTAGTAATATTTCCTTTTAAAAGCGGTGAAATTAGTTACTTTGCCATACTCTTTATTTTATTTACTAAAGTTCATTTACATTAATAACACGAGTTTTTTTCGTCATCCGAGTTGCGAGTAAGATTTCGGTAACTCCGAAGTTCGGTATCGCAATACGCAACTACGGATAATCCGTAGTAGTTGCTAGGTATGCTATGTGAACAAGGAATTACTGATAAAACAAAACTATGATCTCGTTAGCTATTGTGCCCTCCATGTGCAAATCGGAATCTTCGGTTGTTATTGGTCAAATGACTTGAAGGCGAATTCATAGTTCGTTAACTAGAATCGCGCACACCCTGTGAAACCAGAATCTTAAATAATTTAGTATTTTGACATGACAAATGAAATCAGCGGTTTTCAGAAAAGTTATGTGCACTTCGTGCGCCCAAATAAAAATTTATGGACACCGCAAAAAAAAATTAGGTGCAATGTGTACCCGCTAATTTCGAACCTTGTCTTAATTTGAAAGGAAATGTCGTTCACCTGCAATTTTTCCTCAACATAAACGGGTATTTGCATCTCTTTTATTACCGAGATTAATAATTAATGGAACTGGCATCGCTACAAAACTTTTTGGTCAGTGCTTCAGATAAATACTTCTAAATTGAAGGTAATTTGCTTAGACGAACTTTTTATCGGCAATTACTATGCCATAAACATGGTAGATGATCCAAACTTCGACATAAATTTCAAGGGAGATGAATATAAATGGGAAAATTTCATGGTTTGTGTTTAGAATGAAATAAATATTGATCGTTTAATGGGAATAAAAAAAAGACGGATAGGTACAGGCACACTGTTCCTTTAATGTTTGGTTCGTGAACACCGTGAGCTTGGTACACAAAGGTCAGAGAGGGGCCTGGATAAATAGCCAACTTATGGGGGCGGAAGCGTATACTGCAGCTAAAGGCAACGGCCTATCCCCCCACGGTACAGATATAAGCGAGGCAATGGGTTCACAATCAACCTGTTTAAAAAACCTTCTTTTCCTTTACACGATCGTATATCATGTATTGTTATAGGAAGATTTCACGTGGAGTTATTAAGATTTGACAGATGTTGTCTTTTAGTATAACAACTCCGCGGGGCGAGGCAACCCATACCGATTCGCAGAGTGTTAGCCGATTTCTTCACCCTGGCACCGTCTGCCGGTTTTAGCAAAAAGTCATTTCTGTTTTAAGGCGTGGGAAGGAGGGTGGAAGTTGTTTTCAAAATATCATGCAAACACTGGCTTTCCTCTTATTTGGAAGGTCAGGGATGCAACATTTCTCATTTAGCGATATAATTTCTTTGGCGACATGTTTATTCATTTGGTGACATTTTGGCGGTGTAATGACGATATTTACTCATCAACCAATCAGAATGCCTCGTATAGATTAAGTTTTTACATAATAATAAAATGTCATACAACGTTCCATTGTTGCAATTTTGAAATATATTGCATTGTTTTATTGCTTTAAAGAGAGGGAAAAAAGGATGGAGTTGCTGTTTGAAATTTCATGCAGACAAAGACCATTCTCTTGTTTTGAAGATCAAATGTACAGTGGGCAAAATTTCATCAAGGTCAGAATAAAACTGTGGATTTGTATAAAGAAAAACTCACTCTCTCTCTCTCTCTCTCTCTCGTGCGACGTTAATATTATGCGATTACAGATTTCTCTTAATAACCGCACTATCATACTTCTCTCAATAACACAACTAACTAATACCAAGTTTCTCTCAATAACAGCACTATCATAACTTATAAATTACAGGTGGTAGAAAAAAACATTTCTTACGAGGTCTCGAAACATTTTTATAATGCACAACGAAAGTTTGAAAAACAATCGTATTGAACCACAGTTAGCAGATAAACTAGTTTAAAATACCAGGTGTAACTAATTAAACTGTGCATTTATCCAGTGTGTCCAGTGTACGTTTACCTGTTTATTACGCTAACAAATTAATTACGTAATCAAAATCTTGGATTTCTTCCCTTAAACACGAGGCTGTTGAATGCGCAAACACACTACAAAATACGTTGAATACCGAAATTGTGCCACTTTTTCCCTATTTACGAATAAAAAAGTCCCATTATTTCCCTATTTTTAAAGTCAACCGTATATTGGTATGGTTGTGGGTCTACCCTACTATTTAAAATATAGCCTTCTGCAGAAGTCTTATTATGAAATAATGAAAGGTTTTTAGCAATGAAAGAGTTTCATTGCTAAAAACCTTGAAGCAAGGGCGTCACCTATCAGTCGCTAATCTAATTGAGCGTTTACCTTATTTTATCGCTGTGCACCGCAACATGCATTAATTATTTTCTACCCGAAATGAATTAAAGTAGAGCAGCGCGGATGGTTTTTGAAGTTTTTTTTTCTTCTTCTTTCCCTGCGTGGAATGTTTGAGTAGCTTGAGCACCGGCAATAATAATGTTAACCATTCAAAAAGCGGAAGCTAATTATTTGGAAAATAGAAATACGATAACCGGACTGGGACAATAGCAAGGGGGCACCATGTTTGACCACCATTAACTTCCTTGATACTATGACAATTATAAGAAATTTGTCCAATGATTCGCTGAAGTTACATAAAAAAAAAATTGCAGGCTAAAACAACAACGTTTCGTTATTTTATCGATTTTGAGTATTTAAATTTGAATATATAGATAATTAAAATTCTATGCAATATTGCGTTTTGATTTCTAAATTTGGCAGTAGAAAATATTAAGATTTTAAATACGAGCTTTAAATACGAAATAACATAATAATAATAATTATTATTAAAATTTACACGTCGAATCAATACACTAATAAGAAATCCCATTGCAGTTTATATAAAAAGGGGTTGTTTTGATATCAACCTACAAATTTTTATATAATAATTTGGTTAATCATTCAATGCTTAATCTATATTGTACTTGTAACGTTAAAGTTTTTATTTAAATTGCTTTTGAGACTTCATTTAAATTGCGATCAACTGCTTTCGCGTAAATTGTAGATGCATAATGCTTTATTTTACTTTGTTATTGATTGTTAAAATAAAATAAACTTAATTTACCTTGCGATGACAAAGAGGTGACAAAATTAAACCTTCCAATCTTCCAATGAATCCCCCTGCAGATACACTAAGAGATGATCAAAGAAAGGTACAGTTGGGGGAAAACGAACCACCCCTTATTTTTCAACCAGTTCTTATTGTAGGGCTAAACTTAATATACAATTTTGTAGGGAGTAAAGTATGCTACACATTAATATACAAAAATATTGCATAGGGAACTATCTTTATATTTAAATTTGCACCAAATTTAAAATGTCCAATTGCAACACCCAATTTTGACTCAATATTTAGAATGTACGATAAATTTTATCGTAGCATATCAACTTGCAAATAATTTGGTCAAGTAGTTTTTTTAATTATGAGAAACAAAAGTTTAGAACTCGCAATGTTAAAGGAATTTCTTAAACTTTTAATCATATCTCTCGAAATAACAATTTTATTAAGCTGCTATTTTTAACGGCGTTACTTCTAAATGACCCAAATAAAATACACTAACTTTCATTACTTATATGTATATTTTTAAATTTTATTTAAATTAGGATATTAATATTAAAAAAAAATTATGAATAGCAACCATTTTGATAGTGGTTTATTCAGAAAAACTTTTATATGAATATATAAAATTTCGTGATTTTCCTCTTTGTAGTTTTTTTGCTATATTAAAATATGCATCAACTTGATCATTTCAGGGGTTATACACAAATTTAAAATCAGCAGTACTTAAAAGAAATCTTCGCCAATTTTTCGTATTAAAAGCGCTGTGAACGCGTTGGCATAAAATGTTAAATTCTTATATATAGGCGAGGGATATATATAGGCGAGGATAATTAGGATAAAATATTATATAGGCGAGGGGTATATGGGAGTAGTGCACGTTAAATCTGATCCAAGTCCAAAATCCTATCGCCTACTAAAGTTGCGTCGCATTAGAGCTGCACATTGGACTATTGGCGACAGTTCGGGCACCTGCCGCAAACTCAATAGAATTCAGGACATTAGATCCCGATCAGATTTATCGTGCACTTGTCCCGTATACACACCATTATGATGTTGCAGGATGTTCTGGACGACTTTCTAGTAGTTTTCTAGCGAAGCTGGCAACTATCGATCGCAAGATTACTACTTTTTTACTTTTCTTTGTCAAGTCCATCGCACGGATTCGAATTAGCAATTCTCTGGTTACTAGATGAACGCCTTTATCCACTGGGCCACTGGAGGCTCCCAATTCTATGCTAGACTGACCACGGAAAGAAGAACCTAGGCTGCCGCCAAAAAAAAATTCTACCCGCATCCTTCATTTTGTAATCCGACTAATACTTTGTTGAATGTGGAGATAATCCCTCAAATAAGATCGATACATATTGTCTAATATCTCTGCATATAACTACAGGAAATTAACCAGTGGTCGGCAAACCGCGATCGCGAGCCACATGCGGCTCTTTGGCCTTTTGAGTGTAGCTCTTCCACAAATTACCATGTGCGGGCGGGCGCGTTGAAACTTCGCGGCAAAAATTAAAAACAACAACGCATACAAACTTTCCAAGGAGATGCAAGGCAATTGTTCACATCAGTGTTTGTCAGTTATTGTTATGATTGAGAAAGGTATGTTAATATAGTTTGGACATATAGAGAGGATGAACGAAAGGAGATAGACGAAATACAAGACGAGTGCGGATGGAAGAGTTGGAAGGGGTTGATCTCAACGAACGCACCTCAATCAGATTGAGGACGATGTTAGCAAAGGCCAGCTTAGGAGTACCCTAATTAAGTTAATAACAATGTTAACCTAAATAGTTTAAGTATAAAAAATGTTTCTCCCAAAAGAAATTTCAATCGTTGTTCTGTTGATATTTGGCTCTGTTGACTAATAAGTTTGCCGACCACTGCCCTATGCAAATTTTTTGTATATCAATGTGTAGTTGACTTTATTCCCTACAAAATAGTATATTAAGTTTAGCCCTACAATAAAAACTGGCTGAAAAATAATGGGTGGTTCGTTTTTTTTCCCCTCGACTGTACAGTCGTAATATATAGGGAGATAAGATATGGGGACCCATCTTCAAGATTAAAAAAGTTTTTCCTTTTCCACTGAAATTCGTTTCGGAAAGACAACTTTATGAAAAGTGGTTTTCTCTAAAATCGACTTGAATCAATTTCAGGCACGGAAGAGGAAGATTCCTCGAGATGACTCGGTAGGAATTCGAACGCCCTATATTCCGATTATGAGCTGGATTCTTAACTTTGACACTAATAAACAAATTTAAAAACACACAAAAAGATACTAGTTTTTAAAGATAGTATCGTGTGACTAAATAAAAAAAAATATTTCCCATTGATAAAATGCATAAAATCACGTGTCCCGCAATGGCCTCCAGATTCACGTGCATCTGCCCGGGGTTGATCAATATTTGTCCGAAGGTGGTTCGCAACCCGTTTTCTGCCCGACCCTTTTCCTACTTTGGTCGCGTGATTCCTGTTGCGTGGCAACACACACAACAGGCTGCTGCTCGCTCCTCTAACAAACTTTTATTTTTTATTTTCTTCAAGTTTAGCGGTAAATTGTTATTTTTTAAAACAAAGCATTTTTCCGCCATTGAAACATTTATTATAGCACACCGCCCGAAATGAGGTCACTCGAACGGGTAATTAATAGCCTATTTGAAGTAGGGGAGGTTGTTGTTTTGAAATTCAAAATGATTTAAGGGTATGTCGTTGTTGTTTAATATAATCGTGCAGGGAGTAGAGGATATGACCGGGATAAACATAAAATATAGGACCCATTCAAATGGAGTACATTTAAATATATTTAAGCTTTGGTTTGAAACTTTTCTCAAACCCTTTTGTAAAGTTTTAAAACACAAAAAAATACGATTTGTGAGTAATTTTTTTTGTGGTTTATTCTGAGAATTAGCGGTACACAATGGACTATTGGCGACGATTACTTATCTTTCCCTAAGGAAAGGCCTCTTAATTTTGAACTATGGTCATATAACGAGAACAATACGAGTTAGCAGCACTCTAACTCTCCAAACCTCACGTCACCACAATAAACGTGTTGACATTTGGAGCACAACGTGCACCAGCTTCCGCTACGCAGTGCATAATTGAACGTAATACTACCCTTCAATTAAAAGTTCGATTCACTTCTGAAGAGGCCAGCTTGGCTTTGTTGGGAATGAAAATTTATAAATGTAATGAAAATTTATGAATGTAATGAATTTAATTTTTATAAAAGATAAATTTTACCTCTAAAATACCTATATTGAATGAAAATTAACATATAAAACACTTTCTATTTTTCGTCCCGTTTGTTTTGTTTCTTTAAATTAGAGTCAAAGAAAAAATAAGTTTTTATAATTACTTTTTTTTGCGATGAACATGGTTATAAATCGATTTATCATCAGATGCGTATAGTTTTCAAATGTATTTGTTTGAGGGAGCTCGTTGCTGTAACTTTTGATAAAAGGCACAAAAAATTTAAGGAAATTGACCCAGTTTTTCAAAATATTGCGGGAGGGGGGGGAGAGTGCTCGAGCCAATAGGCCTAATACAAGTTTACGCCTATGTTTATCATCTCCACAAACAGCTTCTAATTCCCCTCTGTTTAAATTCCACGCAATATATTATTACATAAAAGAACGTAGTTATAGAGACTAACTCAGGATTTAAATCGTTTGCCGCGCCTACAATTCCACCTGGTGTCAAAACTGAGAAGGGAAAATAACATTTAGTTATTATTATGTTGTTTAATTAACCTTGTAGCTCCCTAAATGTCTAGGTCAATTCATGAGTTGCACATAAATTATTTAATTCCATTTTCGTCCATTTTTTCCCATTTACTTCTTTTGTGAAATTGTGAATTTAATGTTTATATGCAATATACTATTTACCCTGTAAAACATTAGTGCGTGACACGTTCTGGCATGCAAAACATTTGCATGAAACACAATGCTAAGGGATCTAAAATAGGACATACAATAAATGTATGTATAATGTACTCATCTTTCATTCCAAACACATTACAATGCGACTCGTGATTTTTTAATTTAGGGTGTGGTGAAGAACACACTTCGCAAAAGTAAAGGGCAATTAATTTGTGTTTCTTTCATGTGAAAATAAAATTTAATGTACTACTACATGATTATATGGAATTGTATCTATTAAAATGTTAACAAAAGGCTAAAATATAAGTAGCGACCTATTAAAAATTTATAGTATGCTATACCTTACAAAATGCGCTAAAAACAACAACCTAATAAGCTTAGTATCATCTAATTAAAAAGGTGTAATATTGTCAATGCATAGGATATGGTTAGACCGCATCTTGAGTATGCAGTACAAGTTTGGTCATCTTATTTTTAAAATTATATCGGTTTGTTAGAACGGGCAGGGCCCGATTAAGACATTGAAGAAAGGGAATCCCGCATTTAAATGGGGGCCCCATTGCTCTGAAATAGACCCTGGAACATAAAATCAAGCTTTTACGTACAGTAAAATATTTGCCCTTAAATAGTAATAAAATGAAACATCATAAATAATATAATAAAATATATTAATAAGTAATGAAAATTCCTATTATTCTGTGTGTTTCTATTTTTTTTCTAATATTCCAACAAATGTAATACAAATATCAAGTTTTTTTTACTAAATTTTGTAAGACAACTTTTTTTAAGGTAAATTTAGTAGGAAACTATGGCAAAGGTGTTAAATATTTATATAAAATGTGTAATTTGGAGGCCCTTTTAAAAATCTAAAGTATAAACCTGGGTTTCACGGGCCTATTCGGTAATCAGGCCCTGAGAACGGGTTCAACATAGGACTACAAAATTGTTTAAAAGTACTTTGTAAATAAACTATAGCGATGTATTTTAGACTTTTAAACATGTACGTAATTTTGGAGAGGAGAATTGGAGGGGGTATCTTATTTAAATATTGAAATTTTTGGAATCACGTGGTGCTGAAGGCATAACATTCAATACAGCCAATGGGGCTAAAGGACATGGGTACAAGTTATGCGAAACACAATTTAATCGGTATGGTAGAAATAATTATTTTTAATAGGGTAATAGATAAATATCATTGTTTGCCTGAAGGGTGACTAATTCGTCAGGAGTGGGTACTAGTTTTAAAAGACAGTCGGATTGGCATTGGAAATTCTTAGAATGATCTAACTTTTTCACACACCAAGAAAATCGGTGGCGAGGACGGCCCCGGATGCAATGTTACGATGTGCAATGAAAAAGTTCTTATTGGATAACATTGCCTCAGGCCGCCGGTGCCGTCACCGATTTTGCCTGTGTGTGAAAAAGCGGCCTTAGTGGTTTGACATTTGTCAAATGTTTTTAAAAAAAACAGGGGTTGTGAGAAATTTTAATCTGAAGAAACTATTAGATCACGAACACACTCGACGCTTCTAGATGACAAATATCATTTCTATTAAAGTTTGTGAAAAATAACTTTTAAATTTCAAAAAATATGTTGTTCGATTTCATTTTGAAAAACAGAGAAAAAAATAACATGTAGTTATTTTGGTGGTTTAAAGTTGACAATCAAAGGAAAAGGATTAATAAAATATGTTAATGCCCAAGTGATGTCCTGCTTTTAAATGGAGTTAGGTAAAGAACAATCTAACAAAAAAATAAACGTTTTAGTCCAAGAACATGCAGTTCTCATTCAATATGAAGAACAGGGAACAAAAGAACAGTACGTTATTTTGGTGTCTGATAGTCAGCACTCTAGTCGAAAGGGTTAAACTTCATCAATTTCATAGTTTTCCTACAACCACCCCGGCATATCTCTAAAACTGTGTAAATTATTCCAAAAGCCAGTACCTGCATTACTTTTAAAAGTCTGTAAAATGTTAATCTTTGGAACCCTTGAAAAAAACACGTTATTATTACAATTTTAAAGAATGACAGGAGCTGTTTATGAACAATTCCTAAAACACAACATCAATAAATATTTAGCCCTATTTTTTAGAGTTTTAGATTTTCACGATAACGTTTCTGTTATGTCCCATACAGCAATACATCAAGATTGGTTGACGTTCCGTTACCCGCTTTGAAATATGGTAACCGCATACAATAATAGTTACCAACCCTGTTAAATAAATAAAAACACTTTCGTGAACGATGAGCCAAAAACGAGTAAAAACAATAAAAACCCCGACATCAAATTTTTTTTATTTTCTCTATATTTTATCTAGATAGCAACAACAAAAAAAATCACCATCATGAACAATTCACCATGAACCCTGTTGCTCTAGCATCAACGAAATTCTCTTACATTTTCCGCACTTCTATCTCTCGCACAAATCGACATGATTTACTCCACAGTTTCTTTTTGTTTTTCCCGCCAACTTTTCGAACAATCAATGAAAGTGGGAGAAAGTGTGGTTTCGAGCAGCTTTCTCTGTCACGCCTGTGTTCAATATTTTGCTTGTTGCCAGCAATTATTACAAAGGTTGACATTTCATCGGCCCAATAATGATTCTATAGATTTTAACCGACACCTACAACGCTTATGATTGCGGACAAGAAGAAATTTTTTGAATTCAATGTTTGTGTATTTTATGTATATTCGAGAATAAAACTTGTCATAATAAATAAATTTTAATATGTATGAATAAGAATGTGTCAATTTAGAACAAATTGCAGTAAGTATATAATTATAACGCGTTTAATTATCAAAAATTCTGAGTTAACAGAAACTTTTCTTGATATTTATATGTGGGTGATCACAAATTGTTGAGCAATGGTCATTGTTTGGCTGTATCACATTTAGCTGCACTGGCATAATAAAACATTATTTTTATCTAACTCCTTTTTGCATTTTTAACAAATCGCTTTCATTTAGTAGCATTAAACAGATTAGCTTATAGCAAAAATATGGAAATAGGAAAAAACTTAAAAAGAATGGTTTATTATGTGTTGTTTAACATACAAACAACGACAATTGTCCAACAATTTGTGACCAATTTGTATATAACATTGATCTCTAACTGTAACTTCTGGATTGGACAAGGCAGTTTGTTGACTTGAAAGCCAATTGAAGGTTAATGAAATGTACCTTACTTCCATTTCTACCTCTATATTTCGTATATTGTTTATGCTAAAATATGCCGAATTGTAGTTCTTTTAAACAAATAAAAAAAATACATTAAAACCCATTTTAAATGCCTATTCTTTGAAATCCATTTTAGCCAATAATAAGTGAATTAGCAGCAAACACAAAAACTATATTTTTGTCGATATGTAAATTGATTCTACACGTAGAAAAAATAAAATAGTGAAACATATTTAACATTTCTATAAAATTTTGAGAGAAAAAACCCCAGCAAATCCCTTTTAAAATTAGTTGGGGTTTAGTATGGCTGTTTACAGTATAGTTTCAACCGCGCCCATTTAAAAATAATGGTTATGAGTGTTCCTGAATACATTTAAAGTTCAGTGGTATATACAGGATTTTCTATTAAAACCGCATAAACTTTGTAGGGCGAGAATCCTCTCTCAGAATACATAAAAGTGAACAAACAACTATACCTCTAGATACCATAATTTTCGAGTAATCCTGCATTAAGCGTGTGCTAAATTATATGAATTGTAACATTCGAGAAATCATGGCGATTAATTTTATAAATTTTTTATTTAAATATATACACCTTTTAGGTGACACACAAGAAAAAGTAATTCTCACTTATAGCCCTAATTTATAGCAATCGCGTAATAGCATTATAAAATAGTTACGAGTCTTTCTAGATGCATTTCGCAATGTTAACTGACCTATGGCTTCCCAATGGACCTGAAAAGGTTTCCCTTTGCAAAATCCTCTTGACCTATTCAAATATCTTCATTCTTACCAATAATGTGAAAGTGAATTGTTTACCTTTTGAGCTCCATTGTTATCTATCTATTCTATTGTTCCTCTCTATTGAACAAAGTAAGTGCATGTTAAGTTTTACGATCATTCTACACGAACGGGAAAATGAGCGGGAGTTTCTCTGTGATTCGAGAATTTATACCACGTGGTATGAATTCTCGAATCAACGAGACGCCCCCGCGCGTCTCCCCTGTTCGTGTAGAATGGACCTTGATGTTGCTTTTACAAATATCAGTTGTTTCATGTTTCATCACTTGCCACACCATCACGATGCCACATTTTAAGCGTAAATTAATATTTATGACGGTTTAGAACTAAAAAAAAACCTGATCTGTGAGTAATACGATTTTAAAAATGGATTAGTGAAATGGATCGAAAATCGAGCCGTATGCTTAAAAACTGTATACGTATTTTCGAAATTGGATCATATCAATGCATATTTCGCACATTTAGAATATTTAAAAAAAAATAATCGCAATTTAATTATTTATTCAGACAATGTTAAACAGAAATACAATCCAAAGATATCTGTATCTTATACATCCATAGCCGGAATTCAAAAATGAATCCCATTAACAATTACTTGGGAGCTAGTCCTATAATTTTGCTAAGTTGTGTGGCTCCAAGTTCAATATCTTGCCCAATAATGAGTTCAATATCATTCTACTTAACATTGTAGAAAAGGCGAGTTGCAAACTTTGAACGTACTTTTCTCGGAACTTGATAATATCAGTTGGCAGCCATCCCCGCCCAAATATTTCATATTGCTTATTTTTATGAAAGTTTTTTTTATTAAATAAAGTTTTTTTTTTATGTGTTTCAGGATGAAGTATGAGCTCCGACCCAAAGTGTAACTTGGCGGATTTGAAACCAGTAAAATTTTCTGGGTCGCAGAGTCTCGCTCTAGGAACCTTACCAGAAATTCAGTAAGTATTACCCAATTACATTAATATTAAGAATTAAAATATAAAATTTTATACAATTCTGGATTTAAAATAATTATTTGCCATTATACAACGGGACAACTAAATCTCTTTTCTACCCCCTTAACTTTTAAAGCCGACATATATTGTCACAGAATTGGTGTCTATACCACGGCCAACTAGACTCAGTTGTCTAGTTGGCCAACTAGATGCCAACTAGACTCAGTTCACAACCAATAACCTCAACCAACAACACGGCCAACTAGACTCAGTTGTCTAGTTGGCCGTGGTTATACGATGAGACCTCTTAAAGTGCCCCCTAGCGACTAAGTCAGGATTTAGTGAGAATATATTGAAAACTATACAAAATAGATTAAAATTGTCAATTGCAAAGTGATAAAGCAACATCGACTTAGTAAGAAAATACGCCTTACGCAAAAAATGCTATGAATATAGAAAGCGTATAATTCTCATTTGCTTATTTCTCATTTCTAATACTGTTACGTTCAGAAACGCGCCAGAGGAAGAGCTCTCGATAGCTATAAAAAGAGATTTAAAGAGACTTAACTCACACAAAAAACGAGTACTGTACGCTTTCTATACATAGCAGTCAATGGGCGTAAATTATTTTACGTTCTAAACCGATGCTGCTCTACAACTTTGTATTTAACTATTTTGATGTATAACCTGGACCAATTGTTGTAAACTGAGACCAATGAGTTCGTTGTATCGTTTCTGTGATTTTCACCCCTTCATTTTAAAACTGAAACTTGTTGTTCATTAGACCTTTTCTTGTGTTGCAGGTATGGCCTGTTCTCCGAGAAACTCCGCCAGAACGCGTCCAAAAGCTTCCACTGCTCGGTGTTCTGCTCGGGAAGGAAGTGCCGCTACGAGGGCGCCGCCTTCTGGCACAAGGATGACATGCCCATCATGGGGACATTTTCCACGTGGTGAGCATCCTCCCTATCCTCTGGGTTACTTCGAAATTGTTCTCTTATTTGGGTGTGACGGTGGTATTACACCCTCCCCCAGGTGTACTTTATCGTCAAAGTTAAGGAATGCGCCAAATTATGATAGTCCGACGTCAGCGCTTCATGGGAACCAAGTAAAGCCCTGGCAATTATAAAATTACTTCAGGATCACTATACTTTGTCTCCTTAGATTCTTCTTCTGTAAAAAAAATATGAAAAAATCGTCAAACTTCGCCAAGGTGATTGCGATAATAAGCATATACACTATGCAAATAAATCGTTTATTTCAGAGACAAGTTATCGGACATTTTTTTTACTTCAGTTTTTTTTACGGAGTCGGAATCTCATATAGTAACACACATATTTTTTTTATCTACAATGCATCTACATTTTATTCCGTTTAGTTGGTTATTTTTCATAGTAAATATTGTGTTTAGCGCAGAAACCAGACAAGATATATAGTGACATTAGACATCAAGTGGAGCGCGATTGCAAAATTCAATCGTTTGTTGAAGGGTTTCTGAAATAATAATAATTAAAAAAATGGAATTTTTTTGACGGAATCAAAATCTCATACGTATTTTTATGCATAATCTTGTTAATTGCCATTTCGTCAAATGTAAAATTAAGTTTTAAAATGTGTAATTTGCACTAAGACAATGACAGATGCAGAGAAAAATTATAGTCAAATCGAAAAAGCATTATCTGCAATTTTTGAAGTGAAAAAGTTTCATCAATATCTTTACGGGTTAACTCGTCCTTTCGATCTACAAACTGATCACAAACCACTTCTCTGAATTTTTTCTCCAGATCGAAAACTTACAGCAATTTCTATTCAGCGTATTCAACGTTGGGCCATAATCCTAATGCCACATCACTTTGTGAGCAAATATCGTTCCAAAGAGAAACACGTAAATGCGGATGCTTTCTCCCGACTTCCGCACGTGCTTGACTATCAATTCGATAAAGCTGAAGAGGTGTGTTTCCATTTAGTCGCAGAAGAAGACACATTATTGGATTTTCCAATTAATACCGAGAAATGGAAAAACCTGATACCATGAGACACGGTTTTGAATCGAGTATGCGACTACGCCAAAAAGGGATGGTCCAAAAGGATATCCAATAAAAATGATGATATACGACCTTACTTTGCAAAAAAATTCTATTGATCAGTAAAGAACGGCGTTTTACTTCGGCATTGCGATTACACACGTGTCAATGTACCGCCCGTACTTCAAGGAAAAGTTATACAGTTATTGCAATGTGTACATTTTTTAATTGCAAGAATGAAACAATTGGCTCGAAGTCATTGTTTCTGGTCAGGTATAAATGCTAATATTGAAGAATATGCAAAGAACTGCGAAGTTTGCAGCATAAACCAAGCCAATCCACGACAAAAGTATCAACCGAGGCCCACTACAGAAACCCATGGGAACCTTTTATATATATTTAGTTATGTGTAGTTTAGATGTAAACTGCGGATATCACGAGTTGTGAAAAGCGCAATAATATTAGTTGTTACTTATGTTCTTGATGTATGTCTATATGAATTTTAATTAAAAGAATTGTCAAACAAAACTGTATGTAAATCAAAATCACTGCAAGTTCTGTATTGTTACTGGTAGTGTTCACATAGTTCTAAAAAAGGGCAGGGGGGGATTTGTCAAAAAGGGCACTTTTTGTTAAGTAAAAGGGCACTTTTTGTTATGTAAAAGGGCAAAGGGTACGATTGGGATACCAAGGCAATCATACAGACCTACATTTTTGCAGAAAAATATATTTATTTTAATTACAGGGCAGGGCGCATCGGCACTTACAAAAAAAGGGCAGGGTGCATCGGCACTTACAAAAAAAAGGGCGCGGCGCCCTTTGAAAAACGCATAACAGGAACACTAGTTACTACTGTGTAAAAGGAAAGAATAAATAAATAATAAAAGGAAATGAAAAGATAAGTAAAAAATCATCCAGTCAGAGTAAAAAAATTAAATATATTGAGGAAATAATAGAAGTAATATAATAGTCTAAGCTGGGCAGGGTTGCTGTCGCGACGACTGAATTGTCCCCGGTTGAACATCGTGCTGTATGCCTTAGGGCGGGTCAGCCTGACATAAGCTAGATACTTTGTTATGTGTAGCAACATCTGTCTATATATATATATTACAACATGTCATATTTTGTGGCTTTTTGATAATATAAATCACTTTTGGCTTGACGCTGTATGTATTGTCTCTGAATATTGACTTTGGATACACATGATTCATTGGCGTTTTATCGCGGGGGCCGTACACTTACGTACGTACCAATTTTACATTATAATAATTATTCATTTATCTATATGAGATATTAGAGATAACATAAATGTCTCCATATCGGATCCTTCCGATTTCTATAGCAATAATTCATGTCTCCGCAGCGGAGTCTATTGAACATTAAGGGTTAATAAACTGTCTTTGGGTATACAATAAGATTATTATAAAGGTTTAAATAAAAAGGGTTTTCTTATTTTGTGTTTTATGGTTTTATTTGCCATTGTTTCCGACAAAACTATATATTGTCCACTTTTTATTTAGGATCACAGAGGATATTGTGACGATGGCACGTCCTTCCACGGAGATCATCGAAAAGTACAAAATCATCAAACAGTTTAGAGAGTGAGTATGCGTTCTATAGTAAAAAGCTATCTCTCTCTCTCTCAGTAATTTAATAAAACAAATTTTTTTAAGATAAACAAAAAACTAATTAACTGCATTATTTATGTTAGATTTTTACCTTTTTTTACAAATTAGTATTAGATAGATGCAGTCTTAAACAAATTTTAGTTGTGTGTAAGTATTACTTTGAGAGAAATTTTTTTCACTCTTGGATATATCTGATTTTGCAACCAAGCTATGGAATCTATCTGTTTGCAACTGATTGTTTCCCTGTCATCGGTGTTAAAATTATCTCTTACCGTAATACTTAGACAGAGGTCTTAACCAAATTTTATCTCTGTATATCTTATACCAATTTGTAAACAAAAAGATAAAAAAAATTCCATAAATAATGCAATTAATTAGTGTTTTTTTGCTTATCTTGAAATATCTGTCAAAAGCGATCTATCTGGTTTTGAAACTACACGGATCATATGATGAATTGTACGACGAATAGTGCGTTCAGAGATCCGTTTTAGAGGATCTTTGATTAAAATCTGCTGTAATTTACTATAACTGTTGCTTCGTTCTCCCTTACAAACCTGGACACTTTTATCCGTTCGAGTATTTAGTAGACGATAACGATCACAATAGCTGCGTTGAGACCCAATTTTGTGGTTAAAAGTCCAGTCTTTAAATACTTTCACTATAGCTGCTCTTGAAATTTTTACAAGTGCAGTGATTTCGCTGATGACACCAAGAACCAACAATCATTACATGTTCAAGTCCGTCAAATCGCGTTTTTTACCCATACCTGTTTGAACAAAATGTTTCTACTAACGTTGAAATAAAGTAATTTTTTTATATTTAATTTATGCCGAAATCAAACAGATTTGAGAAACACTGAAAATTAAAGTGTTTATAATAATTTAAAAATGATGAGTAGCTGGAAAAACTGGTGATGCATGGTAAAAAATTCCGGAACAGCTGATCCAAAGTTAAAAATATTTTAAAATGTGTTTAATGCACCCTGTAAAATATTAAAGAAGATATTTGCATTTTTTATTTTCTACTTATAATCCTAAATAAATTTTATTATGAAACAAGCTCATTTGACGAATATGTTTCCGTATGTGCAGTCTTCTTTTCAACAATCTCTTGCAGATTCGGCATCAAATCATTAATCAACCTTCAGGAGCGAGGCGAACACAGCTCTTGCGGGGTTCGTCTCGAACGCTCGGGATTCACGTACGATCCTCAGGTTTTCATGGAAAACAAAAGTACGACTCCTTCTCATCTCTCTGACAAAAAAAAAATAAGCTCTAATTTTAGAAATATTTTGTTTATTTTAAATGTTTCTTCATCATTTGATATCACGTTCACTGCGGTACGAGTTCGATTGATTGACCCTGTGACGCATTTGTGGAAAATTATAGCACGGGGTCAATTACCCCGTGTCGCACTTGTGGATAAATACGGATTTGGCCGTCCACATTAACGTGTTGAGTGCGGAATCGATAAATCTATGGAATCCGCACTGAACGTGATATAGAACCATATTTTATTTTCTATATTGTCTGTATTTATATATTTTAATGTTTGTGTTATTTATAGAAAACTGATTTCACATACTCTTTTTAAACTTACTGAAATAGTTTTTTTTTTAAATAATAGCATTCTATATCTCGTTTAGTTATTTATAAGGAAGTACTAATTATAAATATTTTCTATTTTTCCCTATAAACGTATATTTCTATTATATTTATGTATTTCCTACATACTGTCAAAATATGTATTTTAGTGCTGTTAACATACTGTCTTAAATGCTTATTAAAACGTTTCTCTAATACTATTTCATATTTTCTTTCATGCAGTCTTTTATTATAATTTCGACTGGTAAGTTTTCATTGTGATATTTTTTATCATATAAATATTAGTTAAATATATAGTTAATACTTGTTCAATATATTTTTTACTTAAGAATGGTTTAGCAAAAACCTTAAAATTCTGTTAAGATTAATTACTAAAGACTAACACATATTAGCCACAAATTTTATTGTAAAAGTCATCCTAAAACTACTTCAATCAGATTTCAGTTTTGAATTAATTTCAATTTCCATAATATTTCGGCAATATTTATAGTAAAATGCCTTAGTATTTTAATAAATATTATTAAATACATATAGCGCTTTATTTTTTACATCCATGACCTTTATATTTAGTAAAGAAAAGATTCAATTTAAATAACATGAATGTATATCCGTCCCCGGCACCAAATAGAGGTGAAATATTGTGATGAAACTGGGGTTTCGAAAGCACAATATTAATTAAATTTCTGCTGTAAACCAAACTTAAAATAAAAGTTATAAAATGTTGTATCCTTAACTAATTCACAAACACAAGTGCAAAAAATACTGTTGTATACACACATGTAATGCTGGCACATAACTGTATGAGTAAAGAAAAGTTGTATGGGTGACTGGGGGTTGTATGGGGGTATGGGTGATTTTTATATTAAATCCGAGTTTTGCATATATAACAAGCAAATTAAATAACTTGAAATAATCGTTTAGAGAACTATATCGCTGTTGGTAAAAATAAAATATCAAAGAACCGTATCTCTATAACCCATTGTTTTCTGAAAAAGTGAAAATGTGTAACCTTACAACCCTGTGTGTGGGAAGGGAAGGTTGTTGCGACGTGAGAAAGCACTAAAATAAGTAAATAAAAATATAAATCAAATAAGAAAATTGACTTAAACAGACAATGCCGATAGGTGCGTGTCTGTTATACAAACCCGTGACTGGTTCCCGACGCCGTTAAATTAGGAATTTTCGATCGTTAAGTTGGGAAAATTTCGAAACGTTCAAGTAAAGAATTCGTTAAATTGGGAAATGTCTTGTTTTACCCCACCCCCCCCCCCCCAAAAAAAAAAAAAACCAGTGTGCGACGGCACTGTATACAGGATGGTCACAAATTGTCAAATTGTGGGGCAATGATCATTGTTTGGCAATGTTGGGCAATGATCATTGTTTTAAAGACATATATTTATAAGTATTTGACTTGTAGTTAAGTTCTTTTGAACAGGTAAAATGTGCACGAAAGGGCGTATTTGGCTATGTAACTACATAAATAAACCATTAGTTTTGCTGGCTTTAACTCATTTGTTTATTGATACTAAAGATGACCGACTTGCTTAAAATATGCGAAATAATCGGGCAAAAACAATGTAAGTTATACCAATCCAGCTAAATGTGATATAACCATTGACCAGACCATTGCCCAAACAATATGTGACAACCCTGTGAATTTAAGGATAAGCAGGATAAGGATAAGTAGGATAAGGATAATAAGCAGGATAAGGATAATAAGAATTTAAGGATAAGGATAAGTAATAGTTGAAAGTTTACAATATTATGAAAATTCTAATATGCGTTTTGCAATGAGAAAGTGAGTTATTTCTCAGCGACGTGTTTCGTTTGACAGGAAGGACTTCGGTTCAGTGCCAAAAACAGTTCTGCTCGACATGGTGAAGGTGTTGAGCTTTGCCTTATCGGAGGGAAAGGTCGCCATTCACAGCCACGCGGGATTAGGGAGGGCAGGTGAGATACGCCTTCCTTAGTGTCACTTTCTGTCACCCTACGTAAAATATACGGTAGAGGTATAGAGTAACTTTATACTTAAAATATAGAGTAATGGAAGTTTTATTTTCGGTTTGTATTTTTGTTTTTATAATTATGCAATCTCTATTTTAAAATTCCGGGATGACTTGATCAGTGAACTTGTGCAGGAATAACAGATTAAAAACCCAATTCTAATAGTTCATGTAATTTTTTTTGGTCTTTTTTTTATATATTTGTCTCAAATTGTGTTTCAAATGTTTTTTAATGTATTTTACTGTATTTTGTGTTATCAAACTTTGTATCCGCTTTTGTTCAAATATGTTGCCAACCTTTGTAAATGAGCTACGGCCCAATACAATAAACTTATATATCTATCTATCTAAGTTTTATTTTCGGATTGAATGCGAGAGTTTAACGTGACGTATGAAGAGGGAAACCTTACATGTAGTTTCGATATCTTCTCTATAGCAGACAACTCTTCTTTTGTTCGTTTAGTCGCTAGGCTCGTTATTATTAGAAAGCTTCTTTACAATATTCATCTATACCTTATATTTATCTTTCTTTACATTATACCTATAACTTGGAAAAAATAGCAATGAAAATCTTATATAGAAGTGTATCTGCTTCCTTATTGATATTTTTCATAAACTAAACTGGTTCTTTCTTCTATGTCAGTCCTATGGAGAAACTATACTCTTATATCACCAATAATGCGTCTTTTCGATAGTCATAAAAGTTAAATAAATTAAACATTATACGAATTAAAAAGTTTCATTAAATATTTTATTCTATATATTGTCATTCTACATAAGCTACATTCTCACTGTATCTTTTATAAGAAGTTTAAAATTTTATTTGTAATTAAGTTATTTTATTGCTAAAATAACTATTTTTGACGGTTATTTTATTTAAATCCTTTATTTTAATTTAAATATAATTCCATTTATTTTGCCGTAGGTGTCCTTGTGGCTTGCTACCTTGTGTACACGCTGCGCTGCAAACCCACAGACGCAGTGGCATACGTCAGGAACAAGAGGTACATGTTAACTAAATTTAACGTTAATATTAACTACATATACACATAACGTCGACCAACTACAGGCTCTAGGTCCAGTAATGTTGGTCCTGTCAATCTAGCACATCCTCACGATTCCCCATGCCGATCCAATTGCTTTTTAAATCTACCCAATCCCGAAGAACTAACAACATACCGAAGCAAACTATTCCATTTGTCTATTACCCTATTAAAAAATAATGCTTCCACTCATCCCTTTTTACCTGTTCAAAAGAACTTGACTACAAGTTAAATATTTATAAATATATTTCTTTAAATATAAATTTAACACTTAAACATTTTCTATTTATTTCAGTCTAAAAAATCCACGATTGTCAATTAAAATAGGGCAAACGAGACTATACTTCAAATTAATATTGTCACTCGTCTCTTTTATAAGTCTGTGTAATCTAATTGCTACATAATTTAGATTTACAATAAATTAACGGCCGCTTTAGATGTTGTAAACTTGTTTCTAATTTTTATATTTTACGTCATCTAGCGAGCAAAATCCTTATTTACAACGCACTTTTGAATACATGACTAACAATAAAAACACACTACTTCAATTGATTTATTTACGTGATTTAGTTACATTGTGTACCATAATAATAATAATAAAAATGTATATTAAGAGAATTAAAATTCCAAAAATAATGTCAATCGTTGTTTACCGGCTGAAAAGAAAACACCGAAAGGGCGTATTTGAATTCAAACCACATATCCCATACATGTTCATGGTAGAGGTAGATGTGATTAGATATAATTATATTAAAAAAAACATATTTCGTTTACGCCATTTGCAAATAAATAGCCTTAGCGATACAGTTTGAAATGTCAGAGTATTAGCTTCATCGAATATTTATTTAAATCTAATTCCAGGCCTGGGGCTGTGCAGACAAAAAGTCAAGTAGAAAGTGTTCAAGGATTTGCTCAATTTGTTGTGCCGATGTTCATCGTTTTCGCAAATGTGTAAGCAATATTATTTTAACAAATTCGCATGCAAAATCTTATTAAGTGCTGTACATGCAATTTTTATTAATATGTATGGTTTAAACACTGAGTGGCCAAAGCATTATGGCCACATGAAGTTTATTAGCTAATGAACCTTATTTTTGTCAGAGAGTGAGCGAGGTATTTTTGTTTAAAGAAAAGATAAGTTTGCTTGCTTACAACGTTAGTAAAATATATTTGTTTGAACATATATGGGTCAAGAAACGCGATTTGATAATGGGTGCTTGAAGTTAGGGAGTGAACATCAGCAAAACCGCAGCATTTGCGAAATGTTCAAGAGCAGCTGTAGTGAAGTGTTTAAAGACCGGACATTTCGACTAAAAATTGTCTCATCTTGCCTTCTATGGTCATCAGAGACTACTAAACGCTCAAGTATAAATAAGAGTGTCAAGGTTTTTAAAGGACAACAGTGCAGCATTCAGTGCACATCAGATTTTAATCAAGAATCTTCTCAAAGGATCTCTAAACGAAGTGTTTGGTGTACACTTCAGAGAATGGGATATGTTAGCATATGGGATATGGGTAGAGTCGTAATATTTTGGTCACTCAGTGTAGATCCCATATATTGTCAATGTTAAGAAACATATAAGCATACATATATAAAAATGACTGTAGAGGGTAAAAAACATATATTTTTTCTTTTGTTAAAGTTTTTATCAACCTTTGCGATAATATCTACGAGTTTTGGTGTTTAATAGGTCGTTGGTCTTCTTAAATGCAAACCTAACTTTTACTTGCGATAAAAAGTTCCGTTATATAAATATGTATTAGTATAAATTTAGGTTTTTCATTTAAACAAATGGAGAGAGAGTAGATATGTGTGACGTTGTTCCTTCTTGTTAGCGGATTGGTACGTTAGGCGGCGTTGGCTTTGTGGTGTTAGCTGTAAAATGCACCAAAGAACTTATAACTATAAGAAGGTGCACTTCAGCAAAGCGTAAGTGGCGTCTTCTCACTTACTTGAAGTCACAAAGCACTGCAATGAAGTTTACTAAGAGGCGCTTACCTGATGTTTTATTATGCGCAGAAATAATTTTTTTATTGGGGTGGGTAGGGTAGAGGGGGGGGGGGGAACGCTTCGTGTGTCAAGGAAGATTTGCTATTCCTTGCTGTGTTGATGGTAAAGATCGTTCATGATTTTATTATGTGCTATAAATATAAGACCATTCTCAATATTTAATGTAAGTGACAAGCAATTTATTATTAATATAGCCGATTTAAAGCGCACATATACTTTTGTATGTTGTTTTCTGCAAATTTCTTTTATCTCTAACGGAACTAAGATATGACTTCTTTACGCTTTCCTACTGATCGGGGTTCGAGTAATCTAAGTTCTGGACTTGGAAGCTCTTTGTAGTTTTATATATATATATATATATATATATATATATATATATATATATATATATATATATATATATATATATATATATATATATATATATATATATATATATATATATATATATATATGTGTGTATTAACGAAAAGTACATACAATTCATTAATTTAATTATTAATTTAATTATTTTCATAATTGGGGATCGTTTTAAAATCCAGAGAAATTTTTATATTTGTTTGATGTGCCAGATTTAATTAGTTTTGATGATTTACGAATAGCGGCAACCTGCATTTCAGGAAAATGGTCTAACAAAAACCTTAAATAAATGCCTAAAGAACCAAAAATATAACAAACATTTCGAAAAATAAATGTTTCAAAAAAGTTATAAGGAACTCGGCGCACTTTCATAAAATTGTTCAAAACATGTTTTTTAACTGAGATAAAGCATTAGTCTTCATTGCCATTTGAATTTTAAAATCACTCCAGTACTGCATGTGCTTGCTAAACTTATCTGAATTACCATTTTCACGGTATGCCGTCATCAAAACATAAACTATTAGAAGATTCAAGACAAAAGAAAGGAGCATCGTGCAAAAAATTTGCTGATATGTTTAAAGAATGTACACCTTTTCTTATTCAAATATTTTTTGTTTATTGAGATTATCGTTGAAAATACCCGAACCAAAACTAAATAATTTTTTATTCAATTACATTTGCAAATTCATTTTCTGTCACTCAGACTTGTTACTTTTCACACGGAAACATGATCTTCCGCTTTTTTTTTAAATTTGGGTTTTGATTATTCCCAAGATTGATGCACATTCGTTTAAAAATGTTTCGGGGGATTATTAAAAAGTTATATTCAACTATTATAAATACGAAACGATAAATACGAAGTTGGCTCCATTTACGAAGGGTGGGGTCCACAGATTCTCGTTTAAATCTGTGTTCATAACCTTTTTCTGAATTTTTTCTGCGGCGCTGCATCTCGTGCTGATGATTAGGCAAGCATTTTTCCATTGCCTAGCTTTACAAATTCTACAAATCAATGTTTTTTTATAATAATATATTTTTTATTCAGTTATTTGATTTTTTACGAGTAACGCCAATTTCCGTTATGATTTTGCCGCAATGCGCCGTTTTTCTGCGTCAAGCAAGCCAATGAAACCTCCTCTCTCATGTCATGCATGATAAAATTAATCGGAAAATAATGATTATTATTCTGTTATTTTTAATTATATAATAAAGAATTATTTACAAATTTAAAATTACTATTAAAAAATTATTATTATTAATTAAAATTACTAATTTAAAATTGGTTCAATCCGGATCCCCCCATTAATATTTGGCTACAGACTTAAATCCCAGTAAAATGTCAGCCAGGTTTATTAGTAATTTAAATTAGGAAATGACTAAAGATTAACCTGCGAAAATTAAGCTTTTAATTTACATCTTATTTATAATTTATATATATATTTCATTAATTAAAATTATTAATTGGAATTTTAATTTAAAACTACTGCTTAAATTAAAAAATATCATAAATTAAATTTACTAATTTAAAATTACTACTTACAAATTATTATGATTAATTAAAATTACTAATTTGAAATTATTAATTAAAATTCCTAATTTAAAATTATTAATTAAAATTAATAATTAAAATTAATAATTAAAATTAATAATTAAAATTAATAATTAAAATTAATAATTAAAATTAATAATTAAAATTAATAATTAAAATTAATAATTAAAATTAATAATTAAAATTAATAATTAAAATTAATAATTAAAATTAATAATTAAAATTAATAATTAAAATTAATTAAAATTAATAATTAAAATTAATAATTAAAATTAATAATTAAAATTAATAATTAAAATTAATAATTAAAATTAATAATTAAAATTAATAATTAAAATTAATAATTAAAATTAATAATTAAAATTATTAATTAAATTAATTAAAATGATTAATTAAAAATTGTTCAAATAAATTATTAATAAAAAAAATTATTTGGTTTTAGTCGGACCAAAAATAATTTATGCCCCCCCCCCCCCCCCCCCCACACACACACTGGTTTTATTGACTTCCTGGGGAGGCTATTCCCAGGAATATTCAGTGGAGGAAAATGAGAAAGCAGTCTTTACGCCTCTCCTCCCATGAAGGTCAATCGTCATTGACCATGGTTCAAAAATACGAGGCATCGTTCCCCGGTCTTTCTTTCAAGATAGGCTCCGAACCGTCGCCAATAGCCCACTGTGCAGCTCTAGTGCGACGTTAATTACCAAAAACCAAAACCCATGAAGGTCAGGTGTTGTCCTCGTTACCTGACCATGGTTCAAAAATACGAGGCGTCGTTCCGGATCTTTCCTTCGAGTTAGTAATCGAATCGTCGCCAATAGCCCACTGTTCAGCTCTAGTACGGCATTAATTAACCAAACCTCCCATGAAGGTGAATCTTGGGATCGAAGGTTTGCCAGCTTCGCTTCAAAATACTAGGAATGCCGTCCTGAACATCCACAAGAATTATCGGCGTGTATACGGGACTGGTGCACGATAAATCTGATTGGGGTCCAAAGTCCGGACGTCTATTGAAGGCGTTGGGTGCCAGTTCAGGTATTTTCTCGGCGTCTGATCATGGTTCAAAAATACGTGGCATCGTTCCCGGGTCTTTCCTTCGAGATAGGCCCGAACCGTCGCCAATAGCCAACTGCGCAGCTCTAGTGCGATGTTAATTAACCAAAACCCATGAAGGTGAACACGATTTTGGTTAGAGCGCGCACATGTAGCGGTGGTGAAGAGACAATTTCCAATCATCGGCGACCGCCATGTTGTTATTTTTTTGGACTCGCACGTGTATGAAAGATTTGGACATCTAGCATATCAGTTTTTGTTCAAGTTGATCGTCTAACAAAAGTAAGTAATATTTTTTGTTATTAGTGTAAATAACCATCTATTTTATGAATTATTTAATATATAGGATTTATCTAGTGATATACAGTGGCTCCCAAAAAGTGTTCATACACTTTAAAAATTTGTAGAAAGTGCTGTAGTCTGGAATTGAATTCGAATATTAATTTCAATATTATTTCACATAATCTCCATGTAAATCTGAATGAAACGTAATATATATATATTTTAAATATTGAATTATTTTCTTTTTATAACAATGAAAATGCAAGGAAGCAAAGCAAAGAAAAAACGCCACAAAAGTGATCGTACATTTAAACTGTTTCGGATAAATTTATAAATAAAATTAACGTGTGTCGCTTTTTATTTTTGCATTGTGATGACATTTACCATTCGTTTGGCTTTAATGTTTGCTTACTTACTTCATAATATTTTATTTATTTAGAAATGGATTATAGTCGTAAGGAAACAAAAAATAGCATTCGAATATTGATAATTTTTCATCATAATATTAGTAAATCATCTCGTAGTATCGCTAAATTAATAAATTTATCCCATTCTACGTGTAGTATGTGAAAAAACGCTTTAAAGAAGAAAATCGGATCAAAAACAAGGTAAGAAAATGTCGACCTACAAAGTTAACTCAACGTAATCAGAGATTTACAGTTAGAAAATTTGTGAAATATCCACCTTTGCGTGTTGTAAGAATATCTACAGAATTTACTGAAACATGTTCTACTTCAATTTCAATCGAAACTGTTCGAGGAGTACTCGTATCAGCTGGATTACATGGGCGTTCTGTCCGCAGAACAATTTTGTTAATGCGAAAAATAAAAAGCTTATGCTTTCCTTCGTTAATACCAAGAACTTAATCGAAACAGTAAAGTTTGCTTTGGAGGTGTACATGTGCAAGGGTGCAAATTAGCATCAGGACTATGTAATTTGGTATTAAATGGTAGCATAAGGGATCAGTATGTTTAATTAAATATTTTAACACTCAATTTAAAATTATGAGCTCAAAATTTGGTTATTGGAATCAATTTTGTTTCGTATCAAGATAACGATCTTTAGCACACGGTTCTCAACATTTACCACTACAAATGCCCAAAAGTTCTGAAAAAAAATCCTCAGTCGCTGAATTTAAACCTAATAAAACACATTTGTAGAGAACTGGAGGTTACAGTACGAAGACACAACATTAAAACGAAAAGCGAACTAATAAAAGTAATGATCGAAGAATAGAGGAAATTGATGCAGAAATTACAAAAAAAAAATCCATGCCCAGACATTAAAAAGCTGTTGCGGATATTACAGGATATCCTACTAAGTACTAATTTACCGAAATATTGCAATATTTATTAATGTTTCTAGATTTTTTAAAGTATACGAAGACTTTTGGGACATAATTTTTTCGTTACTTTTTAACTATTGATTTTCCAAAAAAAAAAAATTTACTATGTTTTTAAAATATTTTGCATAATTTTGTTAAGAACAAGTTATATATCTTATTAAAAACATTCTATCTTGAAATATTTTTTTTTATAATGAATAGAGCAGTATTTCTTTGAAATTAGTAAGTGTAGGAACAGTTTTGGGAGCCACTGTATGTTTTAGTTGTAAACTTGAGAATTGAAAACTAGTGAAATAATTGCATTGTGTAATATAGTTAATAATCTTGTTTGTAATTTCTTAACTTGAACTAACTTTCTTAACTAATGTGTTACATCAGGTTACCAATTACCAAGAAAATGCAAAGAACTTAAAAAAAAAAATAGATAGTGGTTAATGTAGAACATACAGAACCCCCTCCCCTATTTTTTTTTATCAATTTGTGGTGCTTTATATAAAAAAGTTTTAATTTTCTTTCTCAACAGAAACATGTAAACATATTTTAAAAATTGTAATTTTGTTACATTTTAAAATTAATTTGTCCTAGTTAAATATGATCCTGAATAACTGAACTGAATCTACTGTAAGAGTGTTGGGTGCCCCCTTCAAATGTGATATTTGGTGACAATTGTTGAACGATAAAATTTATATTTTGGCAACCTTGCAAGGGAAAATGGAGGCATTATTTAATTGACTATCAACCGATTTTTGTCGATAAAAACATGTTGCGTTGTGAATACCGCCGATTTTCAGAATCAGACCAAAGAGCACAGTATACTAGGAATTTACACCAGAGTATTTCATTATTGAATTATTTATTGTTAATATTCTTTGTACCAATAATATTTCTGTTAAATAGGCCTGATAAGGATGTTCAAGAAGAAGTATTCAAAGAGACATTTGCGATTTGCGTAGACTGATGCACACAGATGTTCGTCAGTCGCAAAATGCTGATTTAAGGGAAATAAACTTTGATCAACAATCTAACAATGTAGAAATAAAAAGTTTGAGTGATGAAATTATGTTGGAATTGTCAGATAACGATTCAATAGGTCTAAGCACAGATGTTTAATCTGAAGTATATATTTCAGAGGATGAAGGCAATATTTTAAGGACAGAAGATGAACTTAAATATTTCGGAACAACCTAATCAAATTGAAACTATTAATGTATTTAAACTTGAACCAGCATTAATATCATGGGCTATAGAAAATAATATTACTCATAAAACGTTATCTTCACTTCTAAAAAATCGTAAATACCATGAGAAACTTCCATATGGTGCAAGAACGATTTTAAAAATTCCCCGAAGTATAGATATAAGACCCGTTTCTCAAGGCGCTTATGTTCATTTAGAAATGTCATCTAATTTTTTTTTTATTCTAATGTTGAATCCATAAAGCTTGTCGTAAATTTTGATGGTTTGCCCATATCAAGGTCCTCTAAAAGTACTTTGTGGCCTATTTTAGGAAGTTTAATTAATCATTCTGAAGTTTTTTTTATAGGAGTTGATCACGGTTGTAATAAACCATACAGTGCAAATGATTATATAAAAGAATTTGTTGACGAGGCAAAATATTTGTCCTTAAATGAAATGCATTTTGAAAATAAAACTTTTGATTTTAAAATTAATTCATTAGTATGTGATGTGCCTGCAAAGTCATATGATATGATATGCATGTGACATGGATGATACTCCAGTTGCACTAAATGTAAAGAATGTAAAGTGGAGGGTACATATTGCGAGAATAGAGTGTTTTCTTGAAACTAGTGCAGAAAAAAGAACGGACAATTAATTTAGAAGAAAAGTCGATGAAGACTTCCATAATGAATATTCGGGTAGTTTATTGGAAGAAATTCCCAATTTGGACCTTGTGAACAGCATTCCGCTCGACTACATGTACCTTGTTTGTTTGGGAGTCGTACGGAAAATGATACGTCTCTGGACGAATGGAAACTTGAGTAAAGCTCAAATTTCATATAAAGATGTTAAAATTATATCTGATTATTTGATTAGTCTAGGAAGGTTTATTCCTAGTTTTCGAGAAAGCCCAGAAGCTTAAATGAAGTTGGACACTGGAAGGCCACGGAGTTTAGGTAATTTTTATTGTACACAAGGCCTTTGGTTTTGCAAAATGTTTGATCAAAAAGCAAATTTACACATTTTCTTTCATTGCACATTGCCATAAGAACGTTGTGTGCAACAAATGCTTCAGAAAATGTAGAATTTGTAGAAAAACTTCTTGTACATTTTGTAAATTAGTTTGGAGACTTATATGGCATACGGGCTGTCACAAGACGTTCATGGTCTCATACATTTAGCTGACGACGTTAAAACTTTCGGCCCTTTAGATGAATTTAGTGCTTTCAAATTTGAAAATTATATGAAGACATTAAAAAAACTAATATGCCATTGCAACAAATTGCTAAACGCAGTTGCGAAATTCTTGCAACTCAAAATATAAGTTTAGCAGCAACAAATTTCTCCCCGGATGTTCTTATTACAGAGGGTTTTTCTAAAATAACCACGAATAAGTGTTGTCTTAAGGTGAATTCTGTAGGAACTACCTGTTGCGGTTTAAAATCAGGTGAAATTGTTTTGGTAGAAAAAAATTGCTTATTGCAATGGAAAGAAACAAAACTGTATTTTTGGTAGACAATTTTTAGGTAGAAATGAGCTATATAATAAACTATTCAAATCTTCTTTATTGGGAATCTATGTTGTTGATAAGACCTCTACTTTAAAATCCTGGCCTACATATGAATATGTTGTATTCCCTCCACATAAAAGTTATGTTGTTTTACCATATATTTACATAATTGCATCGGCAGAAGTAAAAAGGGATATAGTACAGAACTCAAATTTTACAGGAGAAAATTGCAATAATTGATATTATGTAGTCACTATGTATAGGAAAATAGAAAAAGTTTTATTGTAACTTTTGAATGGTTGCAAATATCCACACGAAACAAAGTGCTGATGTTAATTTGAAGATTATTGATAAAATGACGCAAGTTTCATAGAAATCTGTTCAATAGTTTTTGACTTAAAACCAGACAGACTGTATCACAATTCATGCAAAAAAAACCTCTCAAAATGAGTTTTGTTCCAATCCACGGACACTCTATTCTTGTATATATGTTTTGATTGCTAGGTTGTTCAGTATCATTGTTTGTTTTGCTCATAAGACTGATATGCTTTTTTTAAGACACCAGTGTCGGTACGGGTGGTATAAAATCTGTTGAATCGTTTCAGACTTTGAAATCAATATTATTACTCAACGTATCTATTTCTAAATTGTTAGATTGTTCAGTATCATTGTTTGTTTTACTCATAAGGCTGATATGCTTTTTGTCAAGACTATTTCTGTGAAATAAAATATAAACACCAGGTAATAACTATATATTTATATCTAAAAAAAATTTATAACTTTTTTTATGTAAAAATGTTCAGAGCTTGTGATATAAACTTTAATTCATTTATAGGATATGAAGTACTGTGTAATTGCGTTCAAAGATGGAATTCAATTGATTCTAATTCAATGGATTTGTAGAGAATCTAAAACATGCAGTTGGCCGAGCAAATACGATATTGCAATGACGATACGATACGAATGATACGATTTTGTTATGACGTGCAATAATGTGGGAGCTGATCCCATTTGGAGGGTATATACATAAAAGAGGTTAATGGGATATGCAAGTAAGTAAACATATTCCCATAATTTTAGGATGATTCCATTGTAGCCAATGTCACTTTTTACACCCCCCATTAAAGATAATATTTTTTTATTATTGATTTAAAAACTTTAATTTAAAAGTTATTTTTACTTTGATAATTTATTTTATTTGTTTGACCAAAGTATCATGTAAGAATTTATATAAAAATTACCGTTTATTTATGGTTTGATTGTTTAAAAGAACCTTTTGTACAGAGTATCTTTCATTCTCATTTGTGTTAAATGGCACATTTCCAGTTATTTAACAGGAACAATTTTTTTAAAAATTTCACCGAGGTTTACATTCTATGAATGACCCTTTAAATATTAATTTAAAACAATAGGACTCTAAGGAGGTTAAAAGTAATTCATTCTATGAATAATTCAAATAGACATATTTTAATTTATTTACAGATACATATATGGAAGGAATTGATAAATTATATAAAACTGAGAGACAATCGAATCTAGAAAAAATTACCACAGAAGATGAGGGTCCATACATATGAAGGCAGAAGAAAAGAAAAAGGATTAAGGAAATTATAAGAACAGTAAATATGCCAAACAGTGGTGAAAATGAGGAGTTGGAAGATATTTAAGTGGAAGCAAATCCTTTGCCAGAAGGACCTTCAAATTCACAATCGAATTTCAACCCGACAACACCAGAATATTCTTTCGGCGGATAGGTACTTATCTCTCCGAATAGAAGGTTATTTTTGCTATGTGTCCAAAGTACTCAGCCTTGCCCAGCAGCCCACGTAAGTGATACCAGTAACTTTCTTACAGCAATAATGTGTTTGAACTGCATTGTAGAACAATTCCTCATTCTTTTTGAGTTCTTGTATGATGTTTGTAATCCTACCTAGTTTGTTGTGTTGTCATGCCATAATAAAATGTTTGAATAATTTATATGTATCAAATGTTTATTCTTATTATTTTCTGTGTTTAACTCAATTCGGGATATCCAGTTCCTTCACGCTGACGTAATGTCCAATATGTACAGCCGTTTGGAAAAAAACGAACCTCCCCTTATTTTTCGGACAGTTTTTATTGTACGGGGCTAAACTTTATAAACCATTTTGTTAGGAATAGTATATTTCACATTGATGTACAAAACAATTGCGTAGGGTTCTTTATATTAAAATCCGCACCAACTTTAAAATTTCCAATAGCAACACCCAAGTTTGACTCAATTTTTAGAATCTACGACAAATTTATCGTTGAATGTATTGTATTAATGATACTTTTTATCAATAGGATACCCAGAGACAACTACAAAATGAGTCTGAATGCTTATTTGAGACGCCAAAGGTATCTTTTACACGGATTTGAAGGAAGATTGCTCAAACACGTACCCAAGGTAAAAATTGTCTTGAAAATTTGGATATGTATGCCCCTTTTCGTACCCGAGGAGGAATAATCTGTACATTAATAATCCTCCAATTAGGGATATTTGAGTCAATCTAGTAATAGACCAATAGTCAATGACCTTAAATGTCATATTATTTGCATAAAGTTATAATACATAACACCACATTTCACTTAAGTTTAGTTACACAAAGAAACGATAGTATGTCTAGAGCAGTGGTTCCCAAACTATTTTGGTCGTGAAACCCCAAAATTTTTTGCCAATGATCGCGGAACCCTGAATATTTTTAAATCAACGACTTTTCAAAATTTAATATCTGATATTAAATAAAACAAGTATTATTTTGGTATTTCAGATTTTATTGAATTAAGCAAAACTAAAAAAAAAAAAAAATTCATCATAGAAATAATTAATAAAAGTACAAAACATAAACTAAAATAAATGGAAAATCTTTATTGTGAAGAATGCACCTGTTTCTTTGATTCCATGATTCTCTTAAAATTGGGCGTTAGGTTTAATAACTGAACTCGCATATCTGGTGCAGCATCAAGTCTGTTACGATATTTGGTTTTTGTCGCAACATATTTTGAAAACCCAGCTTCACACAAATAAATGGTTACAAACGGCAATAGAATTCGAATAGCCTGTTTTACTAAATTTGGATATTCATCGAAAATGTGAATATATTAAACACCATTCTTATTTTTTTAAATCAAATAAAATTTGTCACGCGGAACCCCTAAATTTTTTCGTGGAACCTCAGGGTTCCACGGAACCCAGTTTGGGAACCACTGGTCTAGAGGATCGTGTCGAACAAGAGTACGAATTGAAGTAAATGTTTTGTAAATAAGGAGGCAAGTCCTTTGCATGATGTTTATGTTTCGTAACCTAGTATGTAAGAGTTGTCTAATAACAAAAAAGAAGGTAGACCATTTAGAAGTTACAAAACCGGCTCATTCAAAGAGCGAAAACACGCCCTAGTTAAGTTATTTGCATAATCTTAATATACATGCTATTTGTCTTTGTGCAAATTGACTTGACTCAAAATTTCAAATTTTTAGATCTGTCCGTTAAGAAATTTTGGTCTGCACTTTTAAATTTACAATTTTTGAGATGTCTTGAGACGAATTGCTTTAATATTAAAATTACTCAAATGAATTTACTAGGATCCAATTTTTTCGCGCTTCGGATGACGTATGCCACAGCTTTTGTAACGTCCAAATGGTCTACCTTCCTTCTTTTTGTATTATACATCTTACCTACTAGAGTAGTACAAGGTTTACACCATTTCATTTACACCATTTTATACCTCTTCGGCACACGTTCCAGTAGGCAGACAGTCGTTTCCTTGTACAATGTATAACTACTCAAGTGTAATGTGGTTTCATTTATTATAACTTACTTTTTTCGTCATTGGCATAAGGTGGTCACTTGTGGCTTCGGGGGTACCCCAGCGAGGAGATGGTTCATGAAGGTATGATTCATTTGGTCCGGCATTGAATCGAAGTGTTATTTGCTGCACTGCGATCTGTCCAGATCTACGCATATTATCCGGCTCAACACGTTGACATCCGCGGCAGTTGTTTATGGCAGCACTACATTTACTGAAATTCATGCGCTCATAGATCATTCTTAACACTATATAAATTATTTATTATGAATCAATTAAAAAATTTCTATTATCAAGAGTGACATTTTTTAATGGGAATCCCTGAGCCTAAACGACTTAAGGATTCCCCATACGCGTGGCATATTATTTATTTACGCGATTCAAATCAAGCGAAATGCAAAACTATTTCGGTCATCGAGACGAAGATTACTTTGCTACAATGACAGGTGTATCTTAATCAACTTCTCATGTGTGTATTTTAGTATTTAATAGTTCACACACACAAACATTAAAACGTTATAGTAAAAGGTTGTGTTTACATTTATTTAATTGCATAAAAAAAATCCCCATGACTGGAGAGTATCGAGTGTTCCTATAACAATATTCAACGTTTTGACCCCCTTTCTTCTATTCTATTGGTTCAAAAGAGCGAGGCATTGTTCTCTGGTCTTTCCTTCGAGATGGGCCCCGAACCGTCGCCAATAACCCAATGTGCAGCTCAATGCGACGTTAGATAATTGAAACAAACCTCTATTCCATTCACCAAAGTGACTAACAGTGCCATTTCGCCACAGCAGCAAGTTCTCTAACAACTGCTCAGTTTATTAGCAACAAACACATTTTATTTTACTTTTATAACATTTGTATAAAAACATCGAATGTTTGTTGCAAGTTTCTAAGGACCAAAATTCAAAGTATTGACCTCTTTTCAGCCTGTATTCCTGTTCTGCGAGCGCCTTCTGTCGCTCATGAACGACAACCAGTACTGCTCCCCTCTAGACCTGGAGCAGCTGTACAACGGCCCCAACCAGTTCCTGGAGTTCTTCTCCTCCAGGTGCCGCCTCCTCAGGATCCAGTTCTCCTCTTCCAAGTTCCAGGACACCCAGAAGTGGACCCTTCAGATGCCGGGGAAAGTAGCCTACATGAACGGCATCATAGAAGAGCCGAGGCACTGCGCGCCCCCTTCTCCTCCGAATGGGATCACCGGGGAGAAGGACGACAACAGGGCTTTTTGGGATTCGCCTGATAGGTGAGTAATATCTCATTGGACAGAATATAAATTTATGAGATGCTTGGAACCAACACATTTCAATTTCCAATACTAATTCTATTTGGGTTTTTTTTCTTGCCCAAGGCAATATTCTATTTGGTTGTGGTAGTCACTCGAGGAACGTGTTTACGTTCTTTTTATGAAACAGTTAAATCTCATCCCTGTTCTTTTTAAAATGGTATTCTATAGCGTGTTCAATTTACGTTTAGGATGGATAATTATAAAAATAAAGTTGTGCATGAAGCTAATTTGAAATTTCAGTATACCAAACATATATTTAGTGGTTTGACATTTGTCAAACGTTTAACACAACTAATTTTTATTAAAGTTTGTGAGATAATAACTTTTTAAGCTCGACAGTCCGTTGTTCTCTTGCATATTGAAGAACAGATGAAAAAATAACATGTCGTTATTTTGGTTACTTAAAGGGTAACACTCGAGTGCAAAGGGTTAATTATAAGTTGATATTTAAGTTATATATATTTATCATAATAAAGTTAGATAAAAACAAACTAAAGAAAGAAACGCTTTTTATAAGAACATGCAATCGTTTAATTAGAAAAACGGGAAAAAAACCATATCGTTATTTTGGTGACTTGAAAGTCACCACTAGAGTCTAAAGGGTTAAATAGCCAATGCAATAGTATGGCTTTGATCATGTGATAAAATATCGGTTATGATACGGAGGGGTCCCGAAGTCGTATTTAGCGCTCCTCAAACTAGTGATGTTTGAATGAGTTATGATATGACGCAATCTTCAACACACAACCCGCTATTTTCATTCAACAACCCTAATCTCATGATATTCAAGCATGTCCTTTTAACCACTCCCCACACTATAATTCTTCACGGGTTTCAATTAAGAAAGTAGGTACGGTGGTCACTTTAGATAGAAAATACTATATTGCGACCTTGTCTGGTCAATCTGGTTAGTGGTAATATATCGGTTATCCTATAAAAGGTTCCTAGGAAAAGCCCAGATTACATCGCATCGTGGTCTACTAGTACAGAACGTTACGCTAAATTATTTCTTGTGAAAATATATTTTAATTTTCATTGGCATGATATGCTATTGTAAAATAAGCAATTCAATTTTTGCAGTCAATGATCTGCCGCTAACACTTTTTTAGGAATACTATTTTATTAAAATTTCTAAACATTAACTTCATGTATGCCAAAATTGGGTAACTGCGACGTTCTCTGTGTAGAATTAGCTATATTATGTATATTTTTTTAAAAATGCCTTATGCTATGGATGGATTTGTTATTAACCCATCATATATTTTTCATTTTAAATAGCCGAAACACCTCTTCATCCATATTATTATATTGTATTAGCAGCGCGTTTTGCTTTAAAATGCACTACTAACAGAGTTTCCTCTTGAATTATTTCGATGTAGATCTTGTTAACACTGTTGCTTACGCACTTAAACGCAGTTAGCAAAATTTCCAGAGAGGAGAAGGGTGGGGGGATATTACTTATTTTTAAATACTTTATTTTTTTAATAATTCAAAGAATAAAGATTGCGTAAAAAACAATGCTTAATATTTTCTGCATGTTAAATGTCAGTGATATTCAAATTCCCTAATAATTTTATTATTAGGGCCACAATTAATATTGTATTCGATGTATGCTTACCTTTATTTTTATAAAATCTTCATTAAAAAGTCATATAATTTTAGTGAAAACTACAATTCAAAATGAAGATTAAAATGCACCGCACTAGTCCAGTCAGATTTATACGTAGGTAAATCGAAAGAAATACATCAACTTCAACAACAAATATCGAAGCACGGTCTCATAGTGGGTTAATCCAATATTCCTGCACATGCACTAAATAGTTCTTTTATTTCCACTCTCTGCGAGTCACTCGATAAAATCAAATCAGCTCATGATTATCCAAACACCGCATCTACTAATGACACATCTAAAGCACATTTTATTATAAAATGTTTAAAATTTGATTAACTTATTCATAAAAAATTCTTTTGTTAGTAATTTGTCAACTGTGAAATGAATACTTCTGATTTATATTTCAATAGCCAATTCATTCAATCAGAGAAAAAAGTGGACAACTCCAAAGAGAAAAATGTGCCACAGATAGATAGGTACTTTTTTAATATATTACGTATGAAATATTAAATAAATTATCAATTCATATATTTAGATTATCGTTGACGTTTGGGTAGAGAAATATCTTTAAAAAAAATTTATTCGTCACGTTGAAAAAAGCTAAGAAACAACGGTATATTTGTTTCACTCGCTGTTAGTAAGTCCTTAAACAGGAATTACTTGCAACATTAAATGACAGTGTAATGAAATCCCCATATTTAGAAAATGATAAGAAATCTATAACTTTTCTTTTAATACTTAAAACAAAACACAGTATAAAATAGATTTTGGTATGTAGCCGGGTGTGTAAGTATCATTTTGAACAGAAAAAGATTTTAAATTCTCGGATTTAATATTTCCCACTCGACTAGTCTTGATTACCTGATGCATTAATTTTTCGGAGGTTCTTAATTTCGTATAAATAAAATAATCTTTAGCAATACAGTCTGAATTAAACGCTAAAGGGAAAAAAATCAAATATCAAAATAAATTAACAAACCACATATGTAATTGTACCAGTTTGTTTAATTCATAAGTAAATCAATCAAAAATAACGTAAAATAGTATAATTTGTATGCTTTGTATTAGATAAATATAAACAAAAAACATTTCTTAAAGAAGTACCATTCAGAAATAATATGCATCTGTATTATATGCATTTAAAAAAGAGATTGGGTTAAATGTGTATCATGAGGACCACCCTAAATATTTCATGGTCGAACGAACATACATGAATCGTATGAATTAAGACGGGGGTCAAAATTAACTTTTCAAACCAGGTGCACCTGTGCATCCAAGTTTTATATTTGGATGCACTTGATATTATTTGGATACACAAAAAATTTCACAAAGCTGATACCTGATCACGAAACGAGATCGGCGCGTTTTAACTCGAATACATCTTCTCATATTAGGTATCTTACATTCTCTTTAATGAGTCTTATTAGCCGACGCTCTTCCGACTTTTAATGAATTGACTTACATTTATCAGGTTATACACGCGCATATATACGTTATTCGTAGTTTTTAAATCAGGTTCTGGTAGCTCCGTAGTTCGGTATCGCAATCCATAAAAACTACAGACAATCCGTAATAGTTGGAAGGTTTGCCGTGTCAACAAGGTATTACTGGTTAAACCTGACTACGATGTCGTTATTAAGTACGCGCGCAACGTGTAAACAGGATTTTTGGGTTATTGATCAAATGATTTGCAGGTGAATTCCGAGTTTGTAATCATAATAGCGCAATAGAAAATTGGCGCTTTTCTTACCCATTTTACCCCACCTTACCTTATTACTTCTGTAACTGTGCTCTTTTTTTATTTCATATTTCTCGGTCTTCTTCTCGTTTTGTTCTTTTGCAGACTTATAGTCATGGCTCCATATAAATTTTATACATCACACAATTAAAATATTTTAAGTATCCAATTGTTTGCAGTATAACAATAACCATTTCTCAGCAACTTTCCATCCCTCTTGTCTTTCTTTCATATCTCTCAATTATTTGTGAATATTTCAGTTGTTGTAACTTTGCAATCTTATATATTTTTTATTAATTTGCAATTTTAAATCTTTCGTTCAATCAGTTCTTTCATATTCCCGCTCCATTTACAACATAAAAAATCCGGATTTAATTGAAGCATTGGTAATTCAATTTTTTATTTCGATTCTCATGTTTTTTTCTAACTACTCTTTACAAACTTATTCCTTCAGAACCTAAAATATTGCATTTCTTTGCAACCCCAACATTTTTCTCTTTGTGTCATCTCATCCTTCTCTGCATTCTACAAATTCCTCGTTCCTTTGCAGCATTACATCACTCTTTCCTTAATTTCATTTCACTTCAGTTATTTTAACTTTATTTTATACCTTGTCTCTTCGCAACTTAAAATATTTCGTTCTTTTGCTAATCTACGTTTTTTTATTGTTTTTATTTCATATTATTCTTTTAACTTTTGTTTATGTGTACATTTTAAATTTTTAATGTTGGTTTGAATTACCGAGTTTTTGGCGCGGCTTGGCCATATTTGGCCCTTGCGCCATTAAAACCCATACAACCAACCATATTATTCTTTCCTTTGCTTCCTAACATTCCTTACTTCTTTACAGCGTTTCATCATTCTTATCTTCATTTTGTATTCAACTGTCTGTCTAAACTTTTCATCCTATATCTTTGCAACTTAACTTCTTGTGATGTAATTCTTTTGCAGCATTACATCACTTTTCGGTTTATATCATATAACTCATCCCTTTTGCATTTAACATTCCTCTTTCTGTGCATCAGCATTTCCTTTCATGTCCATTGACATTCCTAATACATTTTTTTTATAATTGTTCCTTTATATTTTAAATATTTTTACTTATTTATAACCTTACATGATTCACTTCGATAACTTTGTATAGCTAATTTATTTTCAACATACTCCATCCTTGTTTCTTTGCTGGGTTAAATGATCCTTTCTTTAATTCACATTTCTTGATCTTTCATCTTGTCAAAAATCACCACTCATCACTTTGCAAATCCTTGAACCGTGATCAAATTCCATCCCTTTGCCGTGATTTTCTCTGTTTCTTTCTTGTCACTTGTTCTTTTGGAACCTATTCATTCGTTTCTTGCAGCGTTACTTCATGTCTCTTTTATTTTGTATCTCTGACTCTTTATCTTTTACTTCTTCACAGCGTAATCTTTTTTAATTCCTTTTCAACCTTACACGGTCTCTCTTAGTATATTTCTTATACAATGTCCCTCTGCACAGCTAATCATATACATTTCTCTCCTTGTCCAGCATGTCGTCGCAAGAGGAGCGCGTGCAGCAACAGGCCCTCCTAAATCATATTGGGGGTTTCCGCTCCCATTTTGAGACAGAGGAAGACCTCGACTACCACCTCTCTGAGGACGAGGAGACGGGCAAGGAGCCGGAGCTGGAGTACAACAACAAATCCATCAGCAACACAGAATCATCGAAAGACCACAACGCAGATAAGTACAAGGACGACATGGAGGAGATGGAAAAAGGCACAGAGACGGTACAAGAACCCGAAGAAGCAGACGCCAAGGAATGCGAGGTGGTGGAAGCGGGTAGGTTATTCTGCAGATTATCTATTTTTTAAGATTATCTTTACAAGTAGCGAACCGTCTGGTCATCAAGGGATTCGGCGACCAGCAGTACAGGTAATTTTTCTTTACACCTCAATTTAATATTTTTGTAACTCTTGAATATCAAAAAGTATAAAGCTTTTTCGCACAAAAACACATCTTCTGCGTACCTATTGGAAGAATTAGGATGCTTTTACAAAAATATATTTAGTGCATTTTGAAGAAAATGAGCGACTTTATGGATTAAGTATTTGATTACAAAGGGAAATTTTTTCAAATCCTCATTAACCTTTAGAAGAAATTTATACCATCCCTTAAAAAAGTTATATCAATTGGCAAGATTGATCGGTGATATCCAGCATTGTTCCAGTACTGTCATGTATAAGTATCATCTATATAAGTAAAAAGCAGTCCTCACTGCATGGTTTTGTTGAAATCCATATTCGTTCTTTTCCCTATCAGATCGCACAAACGACGACGCGATGTGCGATGTGGATCCCTTAGATGACGAAGATGATGACGACGGAGATGTAGACGATCCTCTGGAAGACCTAAACTCTGAAGAGTGCAACGCTATCATCGATTCTGTGCTACAGGAGAGCCCTTCCGAGCAGAATACCCCTTACATCAACGGAGTGCAAAATAGGAGAGACATATTCGCCAGTAAGGACAACAAGGGTGAGTCAATATGATTTACTGCATTATATCTCAGAAAGATTTGTTACAAAGTAGTAGATAAAATATATAGATTCCCAGGAGAGTTTTACAAAATTTGTAGGTAATCCTTAGGCATCAATATAGAACGCATGCGTGCGATTAGATGCGCAGTTGCATGCGTGATAATAAAGTTTTTTAAATTGTTTTAAAATAGATTACCGAACGTTTGCCTAATATTTCAATCCCACATGTGGTATTCAACAATTAAAGAATTTAATTCCAAAAGTATACAAGTACATTTGCTTTGCTTTTTCATACGTTTTCGAGGGATTTTGAGGCAAGTGAAAACATTACCAAGCGAAATCGTTTAAACAAGTACAGCAAATGAACTTGCGTACTTTTGGAAATAAAGTATTTAATTTTTTGCACGCAACTACTAAGAGTTTCGAAAAATTTGTAACTCGATGTATGTCGTGGTCTGAAAAATTGACTTCTTTATTTTTTTTTAATAATCTGCCTCAAATTACACTTACAAATTATAAAGCGAAGTAGAGTATATCGAAGGAAACCGTATTCGTATAGGAACGCATATCTTGAAAAGTCCACCCGAAACGCTAGAAGAGCCACAATATGAAATTTTACTATACTTAATGTAACATTTAATATTACTGCAATTGATGTCACAAAATATGCTTAAAGTAAGATTAATTTCTGCTGGGAATCAATTATTAATTGGTGTACGAAACGTCTACTTGTTAGAATCGTCTTTGATTCTATATTCTTAAAAAAAACAAGTTTATTCGACTGAACCTAATAGAAACGTCAGTGAGGTGTTTACATCGCTTTTAAGGCTATTGAAGTTTGTGAATTTGTCTTCTTTTGAAGTCGTACACACTCGCAAAAGTTTGTAGATATGCAGTAAGGAACTCTGCAAAAAAAAATATAATTTTTTTCGCAGGATGCTCCACACTCTCGATCGATGAAGAGCCCACTAAGCCCCTTAGCAACACAGCCGTCATCAACGCCCTGTTGGCCGATCATTACACGATGGACACGGAATTTGTGGCAAAACTACGGAAATATCAGGTACAGAAGACACATTCACCTGTTTTTAATTTCAGCAAACTTTTATGAACCGTATTAGCCATGGTAATTCATCTATTTCTAGCTGACTTTCAGAACTACCAGATATTATAATTTACTCGAATTTTTAGATTAATAGAAAATGTAATAAGTAATAAGTTTGTAATAAGCAATACAACAAGGCCTATTTTAATGGGCAATCGTAAATATGATATAGTAGTCGAGAATTTTAACAATGTACCGAAAAACCGAATATTTGATATTTTTTAACCTACTTGTCATTTTAGTAAATTTTCTAAATTGAAAAAAATAAGTTATCCTGAATTGAAAATAAAATTTATTAAGTTTTTAAGTTCAAGTAAAAATTAAAAGTATATTTAAACCCAATTGAAGAGTAACGAAGTTTTGGGGTAATTGGACAATCGTAAAATTTTGGTTTTGTGCTACCAGCTTTAATTATTGCCGTCAAAATGATGTCTAAAGTGAAATAGAAATATTTGGTTATTTAGACATGCTATATACCTTTTGTGTTAAATTATAATTTGCTTTCATTCAAATATGCTATTACAATTTAGCTTGGTTTTTCAGGATACTAATTAACATTTCTTGGAGAATGATTAGGCGAACGTTTATATTCTTCAAAATTAAGTCGTAATGTTTTGAAATTTTGTGAATACTTATGTTTTTTTTTGTTGTTTAATTCGAGTCCTGACTCCCCGAAATTTAATAGTTTTCACAATTTCAATTAATCAACACATTTATATCGAAAGGGTGTAATGATCTAAATTTTCCAGAGACTTCTGAACAACCGTTCTTCAGCATGGGAGAAGATAGCCAAAGAAATGGACCCGGTTCTCTTATCGGCGTTGCTATGGAGTTGGTTGGATCAATTGAGGGTAAGTCTGTTACTTTTTTTAAAAACGGAACTATCTGCGCGGCTTGATATATTAAAATTTAATAATTTCAAGTTAATTTATTGTGCAGTAAAATATGTTTTGGTGTCATTTACAGGAGCCTGTTCTGAACAAGAACGATCTGTCCATCATCGTCATTCGTTCTGAGAAACCCATGGAAATACTTCAGAAGTTGGATAATGTAAGTATTAGTGAAATCTGATATTCGAAAACTGTGTTAACAACAACCGCACCATCACAAAAAAATGGACTGTGCAGTTTGTTAAGATTTTTAAACTTCTCATTAGTTAGGGTAAATTAACATTTCCGATTTTATATCACATGTGTATATAAAGACTCATCAAAAACACTTTTACAAACGAGAATTTTACAAAGGGAACATGCTCGACATAAAAAGTGTTGATATTGCAAAGCCCCGTAACATTAGGCGTAATCAGCCTATGAAGGAAAATGGCCTGCCATCTTCAGGTAGTCCATGTTAAATAATTTGGTCATTCATCGATTTGTCCTTCTGGTCTTTGTACAGCGTGGAGAGAAAATGAAGTAAAAACCGGGCATAAGCTGGACTGTTTCCCCTCTGTATTTTCAGTTATAATCAACGAGTCGTGGCAAGTGCCTGCTTAAATTGAAGATAATGACGCTCTCTGCAATTCTACTTGACTAATAATTTAAATCATTTGCGTGAAAATTATGTGATGTAGAAAGTTGCGATTTGTTGAAGATTTCAGTATACATGGTGCGTTTCATAAGTAATGCGACCAAATTCATAAAAAATCATTTACTGGACATATTCGTACAATTAGTTACAAATCTTCAAAATAGCACCCTCCTGTGTCGATACATTTATGGAGACGGAGTTTCCAGGCCTGGAAGGCATCCTGGGAAGGCCTTCTCAGGGAGGTCCTTAAGAGCCGATGTAACATGAGTCTGGATGTTTTCAATCGTGTCCCAATGTTTCCCTTTCAGGGTTCCTTTTAAGCGAGGAAACAAAAAAAAGTCTGGGGGAGCCAGTTCAGGACTGTAGTGAGGCTGGGGAACCAGTGGGGTATGGGTCCTGGCCAGGAAATCGCTGACAACGAAGGCGCTGTGGCTTGGTGCGTTCGTGATGAAGTTTCCGTGCGTCCTTGATGTCACTTCGGCAGTGCGAGACCCTCCTTTCCAGCCTTTTGAGCACTTTCAAGTAAAAAGCTGCGTTCACAGTGGTCCCGGTAGGTACGAATTCGTGTTGGACAATGCCTTTGACATCAATAACCATTGTTCTGATCCTGGACTTGATCAAGCCTCCTTGAACGACTTGTGCAATCTGTGAACTTGTGATTTGGAAAGCTATCACTCCCAAAGATCTGCTGAATTAATAGAAACGTTTCGGTGGCGGACTTGCCAAGTTTAACGCAAAATTTGATAGCGTAACGTTGCTCCATCCATCGCGCCGTGTTACATTAAGCTCAAAAGGGGCTTCAGAGAACGCACGCCTTGTCTTTCCGGCAGCTTGGAGCGGACTGAGAATGGGTGCGTTATGAATCTAATAATCCCCACCACCTAGCCCTGCAGATTAGAAAGCGCTGCAGTGTATAGTCGCGTCAGGAAAAAATTGGTCACATTAGTTATGGAACGCACCATGTATGCAGGCAAAATATCACAGAAAAGGTCAGTTGCAGAAGGAGAAACATAAACAGATTGAAGGAGAAAAGCTTAAGGAAGGCTCAAGAAGGAGCAGGCGCGTCTGCTAAGTACTTCACCTTACGGTACAGTATAGGGACAGTGGTTACCAGATTTTTTTTATGAATAAAAACTGTCGAATGGTTTTTCATGTAATTTTCCATTTTCTTTCAGGGCACGCGCTACACCACCGAGTACTTGGTTCGATTCATCGCGAGACTCCAGCCCAAATCCGCCGTCATCAGGACTGACCTCATCCGCCGACTCCTGGCCTCCCTGACCCACCAGGCCCTGGGGATCCAAGGCACCCTGAGACCCATGGGCCTGGAATGGAACAAACTGCGGCAGGGCACGGCCCGTGAACTCTCCCTCTTCATCGACAAACTGTACGAAATGTGCACGGGGGAGTACTCCAACAAGTCCAATTTCTAATGAGCTTGAAAGGGAAGGTTGTGTGGGAACCATGCCGAAACTTTTGAAGTTTAGGATAATGAAGTTTGACTCCGGTGTGTACGCTTAGAGAGAAAGTGAAGTCGTATCAGAGTAATGAACTTGGTTTAATTAGACTACATTGGGAGTACAGAATACTTGAGTGACCCATTTTTTTTTTAAATTACACATTTAATAGAAATTATTTCCAAAAAGATATTCGCATTTAATATTTCATAATTAACATTTTCCAAATACAAAATAAATCGAGAGCCTTACTCTAAGTTTTTTAAAAATTCGTCAGCTTTGTAAGGGGTTCAAAAATCACCAGCTTTCCAGTGGCGGCTCGTCCACTACAGCAAGTACAGCCGGGCTGCACCTAATTTTATTAGTGTATTAAAACTAAAATTATATATTTTACTAATTTTCTTAAATGAAGATTAGAATTGGAAATGAAGATGAAATTTCAATTCTAAGTAAAAAAAAATCTCCGATAAATTGCAAACCTGTTTCCGTAATGCACAAATTCAGAAGAGGAAAAAACTCCATTCAATTAAAATTGCAGCCAAACAGCGAAGTTCGAAATCGGCTGCATCGTTGCCATGGCAACCTTACGTAGTATGACTTCCCCAACACGCTAAAATGGAGGATGTGACGACACAAACGCAGCGCAAAAGGTTTTTTTCAAATCTGCTGTACTTGGGTTTCGATTAAATGATTGGTTCATTGCTGAATCAGCGAGGCGGGGTGGAGGAAAACGACAATGTCGAAGAATCTCCCCAAACGGAAATAGTTTTCGTTAAGTTTACACGTGCGTTGTTGTTTCTTTACTTAAATTAATACTAAAATTGACCAATTCGCAAGTTTGAAAGGATTGATTTAATTTTCTAAAAATAAGTAAGTGTTTTCTATTTTTTTTCACATGTTATCTTTTATAAAAGTTGAAAGGAAACTTTTATTTGAGTTTGAGTAATACATTTTAAAGAATGTCCGTTCATGTACGGTTGTGGAAAGTGGAGGGGGTTGGGGGGGAGAGAGTTACAAGATTTCGGCTGCACTAACATTTTCGACCACGGGCCGCCACTGCAGCTTTCGCGCTTGTATTAAGTTTGCTATAAATTCGTAAGAATGGGAGAGTTTCACGTGACATATTAACATGGTAACTTACTAGTAGTTTCGATTTCTTACCTACAGCAGACAACTTTGCTTTTGTTTGTTTAGTCGCTACGCTTGCAATGCGGGAGTTTCACGTGACGTAGTCACATGAATTCCCTACTTGTAGTTTCGATTTCTTCTCTTTAGCAGACAAGCCTGTGGTTTGGTCGCTCCGCTCGCTCGCTTATTCCAATCAACTTTGTATTGTATTTTAACGAGATAATTTAGCTGTGTATTTTCATCGTTTATTTTTAACAATGCAAAAGTTAAGTAAAAGACTCTTTGTTAGTAAATTTCGGCTTATTACATATTTATTCATATGCAGAAAAACTAAGTGAAATTGTCTTTTTCTATATATCGTTTGATATTTCCTCCTGTTTGAAAAAAACATTTTGGATCAAAATGATCGGAGCACAACTTTGAATATTTCGTAGGAACGAAGTTTTCTCGTTTTATCCTAGCTAGCCATGCTTTCATCAGATTAGAATCAGAATGAGGGAAATTGTGAAAAGAAACTTCTTGCAATACAATCCGCTTTCGAAACAGTGTTAGAGCAACCGAATGCACTACACGAAATCCCCATGTTAGTATTTTAAAAAGAAAACTCTTAAAAAGTATATTGCAGCAGCTGTACTTCCATACTAATTCTACGGAACCTTTTCGGAGTCTAGAATACGTCTCTATGTTCCGTTGGAACAGCGGTCTTCTTCTTGGCGTGAAACTCCCCCATTATGGGAAAGTTTGTTTATAATATTTGTTTTTTTCCAAATAAGTAATATTTTTATATCATATATGAATAAATTTAAGTACAGAAATATCTATATTATATTTGTATATAATTAGAATTACAACAAAATACAGAAAAATACTTTTATTTCAGCACAAAAATACTTGATAAACGATGACTACAATCTATCTCGGTGTATGTAGTAAATATTTTTATATTGTGGTATTATTTAAAGACTAAAACTTAAAATTATAGTACAGGAGCTAAAGCTTCATGCTAACCTTACGGAATTTTTTCGTCGGCGCGGAACTTTCTCCATGTTTCGTTGGAACAGCGGTCTTCTTCTTCTCGGCGTGAAACTCCCCCATTATAAGTGATTTAAACATATATTTCAGAAAAAAAATTCCTTTGAAGACTGCTGAAATTAAGATTAACATTCAATTGTTTCCTTTTATGTTACCGATACATTTCTAAAGTTAACTAAAAACTTTGTGCTCAACTTTAAAATTCTTCTTTCACTGTAAAATATGACTGTAGATTAAACGTTCCATTTATACATGGAATTGGAAAATATGATTGTGTGGAGACAATTGGGGAATATAATACCATCCTAAGATATATTAAACTCGATATTTTGAAGTACGTAATAAAAACATTTAAATTTAACTATCTCTTTTTATATTTCAGTATTAAGTAATAATATCCAATTTTTGCTACTTTCTCCAAGTTCATTGCTCTGTTAATGGCGACTTCTTGTGGTAGATGAGACTAGTATACAGATAGAGCAGAACTATTTTAAAATTTTCATTGTGTCACCATGTGGCCAAAACGCTCCATTCACTTCCATTAAAAATGGTCTTTTTTCTACCAAAGTGCCTGTTTTTGAAATACAAAAAAAGTGTGAATCTTCCAGTGTTGATCTTCTCTCCATTGTACATATATTCATACGTTTCGATTCATCTCTTATTCAGTGTACAGTGTTTTTCTCGTTCGATTTTAAAATGTCATCGCAGACATAATATTTCGTGGTGAATTGTTAATTCCATTTAATAACTATCAGTCTTTTAAAAATTTAGCTCGAATTTGTATGTTAGGTATTTATATATTCAGTACACATGCCTTTTTTTTATTTATTATAGATTAAGTAAATATTTAAATGTTTAGGGTTACAATTTGTTAACCTTAATTATTTATTGAGGTTTTTTAATTGGCCCGTGTATTCGCCATTGGCGGAGTGTGTACGTGGCTGAAAAGTTAATAATTTCTAAATCAAATTATTTACTTTTATTTTAAATCAATTCTGCAAAACTCTCCATAAATATCTGAACGTTTTATAGCGCTGCAATAACCGGAAATTATAATTTGCGTAGATTAAAGACATGAATACTTTACTACACAAATATTACCTAATCACACAAGAATATAACTTTGGGTAATTAATGTTAATTGCGGGTACATCAATTACGCTTATTTTAAAATGAATGTGTTTTCTCCTGCAAGTTTGCAAAATGGCGGCGAAAAGCAGTCAATTTTTTCTAAATTTTCATAATTTATATTCGCAGAACGTGAACATTTGTTGTAAGGTGGCATCTTTATATATCACTTCATATATTTTTTTTTATTAGTGAACATCATCTATGGTTTTTTCCCTATAAGATTGTTAAGAGATGCTATTAAAACCTTACTTTTAATCACAAGTGGACCCTGATCAGTTTTCGCCGTCGCTTTTCTTCATTTGTTTACTCAGCTTAAAGTGTTTCATGGTCTTTCAACTATACTCTGAGTATACTTTTAACTTGATAACTTATCTCAATAATGTATTTTAAGAAATATTCAATATCTAATTATTTTTTACAAGAATTTCAATGTTGCTAAATTTATGATATGCTGTATAAATATAAAGCGGTTATTATTAATATAAGAATAAAATGCCATATTTGATAATTGTTTTTAATGAATCAAATTATTTTTTTCCATGGATATCAATTCCTTAGTGCACATGTGGGGACATAATTTCTTAGGACTGCCATTTGAAAGTTTGTATAGTTATTATAAGGAAAAGAATACAGTTGTCAGTTAAATAATTGGATTTTACCTACCACTAGTTAAGTTACTATATAGATTACTACTTTAGTATTCAAATGAGCTTTTTACCTCAAATTTATGAAAAATGCTCTTGACACATTTCTGCATTAGGTCTTCAATATTATATTTCTTAATCTAAAATAAATTTGAATGTTTCTTAAATTCTCAAAAATAACTTTAACTACTAATAGAGTTAGTTTTATCTTTACATATATTTTTTTAGAAAAAAAATTTATAGAATCTAATTATTGTTTCATGCTGAATATACACTTTTGGCAGATTTAAGGGGTTTATAAATTAAAGATAGATAGCAGCTTATTTGTGTACTTTTTATACACTTAAAATATGTTTTTAGCTGATTTTGTGTTTGTAGTATGGCCTAATTTATATTTTTAGTTGGTAGAATGGTAGTAAATATATGAGCATTTAAAATAAGAACAATACAATTTTCAGTAGGTTTTTGTAGTTTTATATGTAATGAAAATTTTTAATATTTTCATTTCATAAGACAAAAAAATCCAATGAAAAATATGTGGCAATGATCGAGAATCTATTTTAATGCACGTGGGTATATAACAATTGTGATATAGCAAAGTAGTAAATTAAGAATGCATTTTATAATTTAATTGTAAAAACAAGTTAAACAATTTTCATGTGATTATTATACCATGGTAAATTTTCAACAAAAAAATTAATCTTGTAGTGTAAAAAAAAATATATATTTTTAGTTAAACTACTTGAAGAAAACTTCAGTAGCTTTAAACTAAACATATATAATACCTTTAAATTATTAATTTAGATGCAAAAGTAGCTATATGCACTTAACTTTTTTTTTTTTTGAGTAAATTTTTTTGTTGAGTTTTTTTTTAGTCAAAACTTTGTTCATAAAGTTAATGTTATAAAACCTGCTCTATCCACACTAGCCAATCGGAAATTAAACTATCACTGGCGTTCATGTTCACTGGTTACAGCTACTTTTGATATTTTTTAGTTTGATTAGTAAATAAGGATTTTGCTCTTATTATATTTTGAAATGAAATCAATTATAAATTACATACAAAATCTAATTTTTCAAATTTTTGGATATAATCTAATTTACATCTGGTCTACTAAAATCATTTTAAACTTGCGTAAAGTGAAGGTTATTGTACATTTCCTATAAACAAAATGATGAGGATGATTTATCCTATAAACAAAAATGACGTGAGGATGACAAATTTATAAAATGAGGTCGAATTAAGGCATTTCAAACTTTGAAAAGAAAACTCACTGCAAAAGGAAAATTTTTAACAGCTTTATTTACATCTCCAAAAATAAAGGCAAACAAAGTTGACACATTCAGAATATCAGTGTAATTTTCAGAAATCGGAACTATATACATTATATTTAGACATTATGTAAATCTACACTTTTATACATTGGAATGTGTTCAGTCTCATAATGAAATGCACAAATATAAAAAAATGGAATGTTGGAAGTAAAAAACATCGCAAAGGCACAATGACTTAACACGAATTAAATGAAAAGAACATGCGTGTCAATTCTCAAATTAAAAAAAAATACAAATGTATAACTAAATCATGCTTGATTTAAATTTCAGTTATGAATTGCAATAAATTAAACAAATGTCCAGGAGTTATCATAATCTATAATGATAAGAAATTATATTTTTATCTCATCAAATGTAAAAAAGCAAAACAAGAATAATTTAAAAAATAAATCAACACTTCATTTTATAACATTAAAAAGTATTTTGAAATCTTCAATTAAAATTATGCAAAACATTTAGCATTATGTTTTAGTATTTGATAACATCATATAAATAAAATACAAGAAACTTGTTTAATGATGGAAATAAAATGTTAAAAGTAATATAATTATTATCAATATAAAAAGAGCAGAACATCAACATTGAAGTTAAAGTATTTAAATAAAACAATAAACATATATTAAAATAAGTCACAATTATGACAAGCATTGAAAAATAGCAAAATAATGAAATAGCAAACAAAATGGAATGTAAAAGTGGAAATCTAAAAAAAAAATGAAATTTTCTACAAATGCAAATTGATTTGGCACTGATAATGTACATTTACAATGATGAATCAAACCAAAAAATATGAATAAACAAGTTTTTAAATACAGGTTTAATTAATTAAAATACAACAAAACCTATTTAAACAGGACTGTTTACCCTTTAGTTCAATTATGATACTGCATATGAATAGTGACCATCTTGTTCTAATATGATTTAAGGGAAAATAGCGTATAAAATTGTATTCATGTTCTAATAAGCAAATATTGATTAAATTACATCATATTGAAAAATATTATTTGCACTATTTAATATATAAACAATGAACGGGCGATTCTTTGGGTGACTGACAAGACATTTTTTGCATTTATTTTTTAAGAACATGCAAATAAAATTGAATTCATTTTAATATATTATTTGGGCAGGTTGTCTACCGAGTGAAAAAAAAAATTCGAAAATTGGCTCACATAAAGCAGCTAGATCAATAATTTGGCTGAGTGGTGTGGCTCCTAGTTCAATAGGTTGCCCAATAACGAGTAAAATTTCATTCCACTGGACATTATAGCCAGGGCAAGTTCCAAATTTTAAACGATCTTACCTTGGAACTCTGCACTTGAACTTAACCACCTGGAAGCCAACCTATCCTGTTATGCATGCTCAATACTACTAGCTGACTAAGCCATTTTTTTAAAATTTACTAGTTAAATATTGCAAGGGACATAAAATTTTCATCGATTACAACAAATAATCAATCATCATCGATAACAGCAATATATATAGAGAGAGATTTTAGATGTATTTATTGTGTAAATTTATAATCCTGAAGATATTAAAACATCCTTCAGAATTTTTTTTTTTGTAAATTTATCAAAAAAAGACCATAGTAATACTTAGTCATTTTAGACTAGTAACTTTTTCATTTTATTAACTTTTGTCATGAGTTCTCCAGATTTGAATAAATGTATGCGATTTTTAATTCAGAAAAATACTAAATATCACAAATATTGCAATTATTTTACATGAAAATAATAAACTAAGTTATTGCATTAAACATAATAAAGATTAAATTTTTTTTTAATAAGTCTTCCAATAAAACTAGAATGCAAAATCCTTTGCAGTGAAAACAAGTTTACAATTCTGCTAATCCTTTCATTGGCTCAAAAAGTTAAAATGCAGAGATTTTTTTTTTAAATAATAAACATATTTATTAAATTTAAAAATTGGAATACTTGGATTTTTTTTTATAATTGTGCAATTTTATTTTGGTAACTGATTTTTAAAACTTGTTTTCAACATTTAAAGTAACTACAGGTATAGTTTCACTATTTAAAGAATCGCCCAAATGCTTATGATAAAAAGGAAAGTTTCTAGCACAGCTCCAGTATAGACTATCGTATTTCAAATAAAACGTCTCATCTAACTTCCCCTACTTATAGGAATCGTCCTACATTGCCTAACTTTACACATTCTCTCTGAAAATGTATGTGGAAAGCCCATAGTACATGAAAGGAACAGTGCATAGCTTGAAAGTTTCATAGCAATAAATTAAGTATGATAGAAAACATCTAATGATAAATATATACACTATGCATAACATTTGTTTAATAGACTTCTTGTCGTGGAAAAAGTCCCAAGAATAGAAGAACACAGATAAATGGAAATTGCCAACATTGTCATTCATGTTGAATATCACACTGATGTTTCATTGCTCTCTCTGTCAAAGAACAAATATATAAAATTTACTAACTTTTTTAAATGATAATGATACTCTAAAAAAATGCAAGGTTAGAGCAGGAAAAAAAGACTAAGTAATACTTAGTCATTTTAGACTAGTAACTTTTTCATTTTAGTAACTATATTAAACACACAAGAGTTTTACTCATGGTCCTATAGTTTGGGGATTACCTTGATTGTAGCTTGCTTCCTACTTTTCCTTACCATTACACCTTTACTCAAGACATACCTACGTTTGTAGGTATGTCTTGAATAAAAGTGTAATGGTAAGGAAAAGTAGGTAGTAACTTGGTCTTATCGGTTACTCCGAACTCCCTAACAAATCTGGATAAGCTTATTTTTATTACTAATATAATTTGTAGTGGTAGAGGGTCTATCTTTTTTAAAGTTATCATTTGCCAGTAGGAGGAGCAAACTTTTAATGAAGCAGTTGAATTGAAAACCACTATGAAAAGTTATCAAATGCGACTGCAATTTTGGCAATTTTTCAAAACTAACAACAAAGTTATTCGAACTCATTTCAATTAAAAAAGTTTCAGAGAAAAATTTAATTATTCCTACAACTACTTTTAAAATAAATCATATTCAAAAACTTATTAAATAATTCAAAACCTACTTGATATATTTTAAAATGTAAATAATTATTTAAAATGTAAATAATTATTTAAAATGTAAATAATTATTTAAAATGTAAATAATTATTTAAAATGTAAATAATTATTTAAAATGTAAATAATTATTTAAAATGTAAATAATTATTTAAAATGTAAATAATTATTTAAAATGTAAATAATTATTTAAAATGTAAATAATTATTTAAAATGTAAATAATTATTTAAAATGTAAATAATTATTTAAAATGTAAATAATTATTTAAAATGTAAATAATTATTTAAAATGTAAATAATTATTTAAAATGTAAATAATTATTTAAAATGTAAATAATTATTTAAAATGTAAATAATTTTTTAAAATGTAAATGTATATATGCTCTCGTATATACGTATTTAAATGATGGAAAACTATTCACTTATAAAATGTATCTATAGGTAAAATATTATTTGCAACATCAATTATTATTAACAAAAATTATTATTATTATTTAATAAGAGAATTGATGTTGTAACCTAAAATATGAAACTTAAGAGACTATATATAATACTAGATTAAAATATATCTTATTTCCAGTACGTTAGGTTTTTAAATGCTTCATTTGTTCATACAATTTAAATAAGTTTTTATGCTATAACAGGTCCCAAAAGAAGCATGTATTAATATATTTTATTTAATTAAAAACTTACTTATATCACCTATAAAATCCAAAGCAGCAATAAAAAATAAATCAATTACATACATGATATTTAAAAATATTTAAAATCAAACCTAAAATTATCTAAACATATATTTCAAACATACATTCAATAATTATTGGGGGATTACCTTTAATAGGACAGAATTTGTGCATATAATTTATCCTAAAAAAGCTATTTTATTAATTTTTTTTAATATAATTTTTTACATTTAATCTAAGACTGAATGCACATGCACCAAAGAAAATAATTAAACAAAACATTATATTAATATTGGTATGGAATAATTGTGATTAAAAAGTGTGGGCATGACAAGAGAATTGCTAAGGTGAGAATTGCACGAAATACAGGTACTGGTCCAATAAAAATAAATGTAATAAATATATTTGGTGTTTTCTTTAACTTAATTTTTTTTATCACATCTACAGTTTTATAACTTTAAAAGGGAATAATAAAAAACAATTCCCAGAAGTATAAAATAAAGTATACTCAAGCAAATTAAAAATAATTTCTCAAAAACTTTTTTGCTAAGGGGGAGGGGGGGGGGGGTATAATTTTATTGCGTTTTTGGTACACTAATATATTGTAAGGCAATATTATGACACTCGACATAATAGACCATATCATACTAAAAACACATTAAGAACTACTCTTTTTTTTTTTAGAAGACATTAACATTAAAAAATATAAACATTTACTTGAAGATAAAAAAACTAATGCAGTGATGGCTTCAATTTTTCCAGAAATGCATCTGATTTTTAAACTAATAAAACAAAGTTTAATTTTACAATATTTTTCCAATTTATTGAGGTATAACTTTAAAGTTCTCTGTAAAAGTTGCAACTATGCATAGTCTCATAAATTAATAAAACATATAATTAATTAGATCTAGTTTGTAAGATATCAAACCTTTACATTTAAAAATATTGTAAGGTGTAGAGATTTTATGGGACTTAAAAGTTTTGGTGAATTACTGGAAAAACTGGATATTCTTGGAGGTAATATTACGTCCATGAACATCAGACAGTTAAAAGTTTTTTTAAATATATAAATTGGTTAAATATTAACTTAAATTTTGAGTTTAATAAGCAACTACTATGTTAAGCCAAATTCCTAAATAGAACAAAGTTAGTAGAAAACAACTTGATATTCTCATACAATAATACCCAAAGAATACAAAAGCCTTACTCTGATTCGGATGAAACCTCTGCAGTTGTCATTGGTGGAAGAACGACTCTTTTACCCTCCAGAGCTGAAGAAACGTTTGTTTCTTTGTTGCTCCCCTCGCTCCTTCTGTCAGAGTCGGGGTTACCGCCTGCGTTCAGGTCGTTATTCACATTGTTTGCGCTTGAGTGTAGGCTGTCACATCTTTCAGGGACTGGAAGGGCTTCGGGACTGGAAACATCATCTGGGAAGGGAATTGAGAAATAAGATGATTGAAAAAGTTATAATTCTCTAGAGTTTATAGGTATATTCTATTCAATTATCAGCATTTAAAAAAGTTTATAGCATATAATTTAAATTTAATTTATTGTAAGCGTCGTAATGTCATTAAAATGCATGTCAACATTCTATTTATTATATTGTAACAAATGTAGCTGTATTAAACTTAATTACTATAACACACATTAATAAGCAAGTTATAGTTTCTTCTTATGTTCCAGATATTTAAAAAAAAATAGAGAATCTTTAAAAATTCCAGGCTATGATTACAGAGAAAAAAAGACTCCTATTTTCACAAATTAATATTGAAGCCTATCAAAATAAAGTATCATTATACAGCAACCAAAAATTTTTTTAAGGAAATAGATTTTATTTTTTGGTTTTACACAGAAAAGACAATTATGCCAAGATAAGTTAAAAATATCTAATATAGGTCTTTTAACAGGAACTTTTAGAAAAATACAACTTTTTTTGGCAAAATTAAAAAAAATAAATAACCATGGCATTTTAGGCCAGTTTAATTTCTTATGCATTCAATTTTTTTTTCAAGTAAATGGCATCCTTGTTAAATTATTGTGGCTACTCAAAATTCAAGTTGTACACTTAAAGGCTGGCTTGCACACTCAAACAAGCCCATGGGGAGATTAAAAGTCATATAATACTTCTCAACAAAATTTTGCAACTGATGTGTTTTCCTTATTTCTGTTAATAATTTATCAGCTTTTGTACATTAAAAAAGAGAGACAAATTGCATAGGGTAATAAATGTTCAAGATTCCTTAACAACATGTTAATGCATGATAATCAACTAACACATCTATAGTAAATTTCAAATAAATTATAAATTATTCAGTATATGTAGAATTATCTTGGCTAAAAGCTAAGAAGGCTGTTGTGAAGTTAGGTGTTACATCGTTGGTGGTTAGATTGCAAGTGGTATGCACTTGAATTCTTGTTGATTTTGAATTGTCTAGAAGTTCTGTCAGTGGTTAAAATTTTTACATATAATATTTTCCATGAATCTCATTACTATAAGTTTATGTACATTACATATCATATCAAACTTAACTGGTGTGAAATATCTCACCTAGCAGCTCTGGGGTGAAGTTAGGATCCAGGTATGAAGATATATCCTGCAGCCTGTGCGGTGCATTGGCCCCTTTCTCCCTATGCGTATTGCCCCTTCCCCAGGGCACAATGGGCAGTCCCACTGTCAGCCCTATCCCCTCACCTGGTCCCACAGGGGTGGAAGGGAGGATGTTACGCGGGAGACCCCAGGAACTTGTGTATTGTGCGTAAGGGGTGACACCGCTGCCAGTCGGAAGGTTGAACCCTTTCGAGGGAACTGGAACAAAAATAAATTGTTAAAACTTGAACTTGTTGGGTTTTAAAGGAAGGACATGTAGAATTAACTTTCACAAAGTTATAAAACTGTGTGTATAATAAGACGATCACTTTTCAAATTTCTTTGATGATTTACATTTTAATAAAATTGTCATAGTTCATTTAAATCAGAAAAAAGATTAGTTGTATAATTCTAATCTTTTATTTTCTCCAATGATGACAGAAATATTTACTGGTTAAGATCAAAGTAGCTAAGACTCATAAAAAAAAGATATTGTATATATATATATATATAAAAACATTGTGTTTTTGTTAGTTCAAGATCTAACATAAGAAATATGCAAATTACTTTACCTAAACTTGTTCCATATAAATTTGATTCTGCAGTTATGTTTGGTTTTGGTGGCACTTCTAAAAAAAAAAAGTAAAAATTAACAATTACATACATAACATAATTGCACATCTGTAAACACAATTTGTTTAGAAAAAAGAATACAAGAAACCCTATTAATAAACAAATTGTTATATATTTGATATATCAAGGTTAACCCTCCAACGAACGAGTAAAATATTTAATCTGAAAATTTGTTTCCACTGCAGGAGAGTTAAATTTATAAGTTCTAGACATCATACTTTTTAAAAAAAAATAATAGATTTTAATTATTTTTTAGAGAATGATTTTAAAAGTTCCTCTGACGTTTAAATTTGAAAAATTTCTCAAAATAAAGATTTCTTAGAAAAACTTTTAAATTGTGTGTACTGCACATCTGTAAGGCTACAAATTTATAGCTTATTTTAAAATGTTTTAACTGTTAAACTGCAACACTTAACAAAAATAAAACCATGGCATGTCCTTTCTTTAAAATCCATCTATGTATTTTTCAGCGAAAAAATACATAGATGGATTTTAAAGAAAAGGACATGCCATTGTTTTATTTTTGTTAAGTGTTGCAGTTTAACAGTTAAAACATTTTAAAATAAGCTATAAATTTGTAGCCTAACATGATTTTGAAATGAGTTTAACAAAATCTTTATACAATTATTCAATGGTGTTAAAAGTAAAAAAAATATCCTGTGTAGGTAGCAAGTTTTAGCCATTAAAAACTATAATTATAAAATTAAATCTAATTGATGCAGTGAAATAAAGTCTAAATATAAAGTTCGTTGGTTAACTAAAAGGTCTACCACTTCCGTTTGCATGGAGTTAAGTGAAAGGAGATAAAAAGTTGATGTTTCGCAACAGATTATTTTTAAAATTTCTAACAAAAAAGCAGGTATAAGCTAACCAAATTTTGTATTTACCTGGTGGTGGCTTTTTAGCAGCTTTCTTCTTCCATGTATCTCCATTGTATTCATCCTC